>OZ020285.1:6409924-6457941 GCA_963971205.1 Aethes cnicana
CGGCGTGTTGCACGGCGTCATCAGTTGCTGGAAAAGGGGCGAACGGTCAACGCTACTGCTCTTACCCACTTACTGCACTGCAGCCTATTTGCGTCCCACTGCTGGACACAGGCCTTCTCTCATCACGAGAGGGTTTGGGCTATAATCCCCACGTGGGCCCAGTGCGGATTGTGGACTTCATGTGTGTGAATCCAGGTTTCCTCACGACCTCCTACTCTACTTCTCGTGTTCTCATAGCGTCTCCGTTGCAACTTGAGCAAATATGCTTTCGAATGTTCTCCTCCACAGGTCGTAATTTCGCAACCGTGTGAAATATTGTGAGCCCAAAATTACTTTTTTTACCCAACTGCGCTAGAAGGAGGGTTATGTTTTCCAAGTGTATATAATATGTAAGTATATATGTATGTTCTTCTCTCTCGGTGCACTCTTTACAGAGTGGTTGTGGTCAACTGCTCGCACCGCTAGGCGCAGATGTCACTTGCCGTATGATACCACGCCATCTCTGTCGATTGGCAGACATTCTCGTGCACACATGCAATGTATGTATGTTATGTATGTATAATTCCTTGGCACGCTCTGTAGTCTAAATGGCTTGATGGAATTATGTGATCATTTCCATTAAATTTTTACCCGGCTACCGGCCAGAAGGGGGCTTATGTTTATCGAGTGCTTGTATGTATATTTCTTTAGCACACTCTGTAGCCTAGATGGCTTGATGGATTTTAGCTTGTGAGGTGTCATTAGATTTGTCTGGAATGTGATAGTGACACTGGGTACTTACATCAAAATGCAGTCTGGTATTCTTTTAATTTGTCAAAAATCGAGTTATTCTCTAATACTTACGATAACAGATTCTGATTGTGGGCAACACAAAAGTTGAAAAGGTACCTGACGGAAGTGTGGTGCAGCAATGCCATTTGCCCCTGCAGGTATTGCAACCTCTTGGAAAAATATTGACAGTGCCGTCTGAAAAAAAAAAAAAACAATCGTTTATTCAAACTTAAAAAAAGACAGTAACAAAAACAGAATAATGTCAGTTTGTTCAACATACATTGTGTTTTTTATATGCTTAAACTTTGACATAGTGATTGGTAAATGTGACTGAAATGTATTTATGTGATGACTTTTTAGGATCATTCATTTGATTTGACAACACAGGTTTGGTTTCAGAACCAAAAATTATTTAAGATGACGTCATAACTCGCCTTGTTTTTTGATGCTACAAGTCAAATTTATCTATATGTACTAAGAATCAATCAATTCTATTTTCATGCTTGTGTCACCATTTGCAGTGTTTTACTGAATTTCTGGGTGTAATGCTAGCACTAAAAGTAAACCATGTGTCTGTCAGTCCGTCTATCTGTCTGTTCGTCATCAACTCAAAAACAACTGAATCAATAAACTATATAAGTTGAATGTTAGGTAATGAGTCAAATGGTCTCCGTGCTTGGAGTTCAGCTTCAGTCTTAAATAATAAAATAGATAAGACTATACAATGTAGAACATAATAATAATATAATAATAGCCTTTATTACTGAGTTACATTTTTATTTTATTTTTTCTTTCACATTTCTGGTTCAGCTTGCTTCTTGGCAAAGGCCTCCCCCAGTCCTCTCCATGTTGTCCTATCCATTGCTATTCTTCTCCATGTCCTTCCAGCTATGTCTTGATTAGAGACGAGATGTAGAACATAGTTTGATTTAATTGCAAGATCATCAATTTAATGAAAGGGGACGACTGCCTGGATCAGTCAGGTGATCGGTCCTCCGTTCGGAACCATTTGGCCCATTTCCCCGGTCCCGGTGCCCAGTAAAGATCATCAATTTAGTGGGCTTTAATAATAATCATGAATAATCGTAAACGTAAATATGCAGTCTATTTTCACATATAAGGTTAATTAAAGATCGCTTCTATTATTGATATGACAATATTTACTTGTTACCTAATAATAATAATAATAATAAAGCCTCTTTATTCCCAACAACAGAAAACATATTAATATAAGTATACAAATTCCCACTTGTTACCTAGAAAACAATAATGCTTAGGTTATTACTAAATAGCAATTATTTTTATCACATTTTATTAGTTGTAAGTGTAATGAGTGAAAAATAAATGTAAACCTAAAAACATGAATAAATATAAGATACTGAGATTAGTTATCCAAAAACAGAAAGTAAACATTTTGTTATCAAACACAACATTGTCAGTCGCCATGAATGCACCTACCTACGTACCTACTTATTGCGTATCATTCATTCATCAACATAATTATATACATCTTGGGTAATGTAGGTGTAATTAGGGGATTTTTCCTCACGGGCCACTCTTAATGTTAACATGATCCATGAATAGCATAAATAAATAGCAACAGGCATACTATTAATACATCCTATCCCATCAAGGCTATTGCAAAACACTTCCGACGAATTATGTAGCAGCCATTTCATGATTACTGTTTGTTTACATATACTAGGAAATTTACCTCAAATTGCCAATGTGCAGCTTGAAGTAATTGTTTTGCTTGTTCTCGGGCACATCCTGCTGCTAAAACGAACTGATTTATCATAACTTGCTCACGTAAAGCTGAATCCATTGTACTAAAAAATCAAATAATAAGTCCACCACAGCCGGAGTAAGAAATAAATAGTAAGTTAATGAAGTCAATTTTAGTTGCAGGATGAGGCGTATGATTAAAAATGTGGCGCTAGTGAGATATCTATTACCATTGGAAAAAAAGAGAGGTCAGATTAGTTTGGTTCAAAACCGGATTTGGTTTCCACAGACTATAGCTGAGATTAAACAAGAATCTGAAAAAAAAACCCGCAGAAAACCCGATTTAACTTGTACGTTCTCGAGTTTATAACCTTAGCTCGAATAGCATTCACATCACAAGGTGGCCGTCATACATACGTCATAACAAATGTCATTTTTCATCCCCACCCCTAAGTATATTCACCAATACCCTTAGGGTATCAAGGCAATTACTAGTCATACGTATATTTTTTGTAAATAAAAGTTTTTACCAAAACCTACTTCATTCAAAATGTTGCAGTTAAAAT
Source organism: Aethes cnicana (assembly GCA_963971205.1). Classification (NCBI taxonomy): domain Eukaryota; kingdom Metazoa; phylum Arthropoda; class Insecta; order Lepidoptera; family Tortricidae; genus Aethes; species Aethes cnicana. The sequence continues at coordinate 6,412,987 of OZ020285.1, forward strand.
CTACAGTAATTTGTGTTAGTTTCTTACTTGTGATTGAGTTATGTTACGCAGAACAAAGTCCTACAGTTCCGTCAAATGAAAGGCAGAGCAATAAATCGATATCTGAAGTAACATTGCAGTCGCAATTGATAAATAACTACGGCAGCAAATATGACCGTATGTTACAGAAACTTTCAAGGTCGAAAAGGCTGAGCGAAATCAGTTCCAGTGAATCAAGTATCATAAGTGACAGTATTAATTCGTCATCTAGTTCAACGACAGAAAGCTCTCACATCGTTTATGATATCGGTCCCTCTAATAACTCCATATTATCAGTGGTACAGGTTACTGCTTCATCGTCCAATGTTCCGAATGATTCGGCAGTCGGCCCTTCAGACGCGGCACCCTTACCTGAAAAGAGTTCTGCGGAAGATGAACACAACAGTTCTATGGCTATATTTTTTGTGCTGTGTATCTTAGCTTTAGGGATTCTCTTGATACATATAATGCTACAAACTGGATTCTCACATGTACCTGAGAGTGTGGTAATTGTTTTTCTTGGAGCCTTGATTGGAATGATAATAAACCTAATGTCTATCAAAAACATTGCCAATTGGCGCAAAGAAGAAGCATTTTCACCAACTGCATTTTTCCTAGTCCTGTTACCACCTATTATATTTGAATCTGGATATAATTTACACAAAGGCAACTTTTTCCAAAATATTGGTTCAATACTGTTATTTGCCATAGTTGGAACAGCTATATCTGCATTTGTGATTGGAGCTGGCATATATTTACTAGGCTTAGCACAAGTAGTGTATAAATTAAGCTTTGTAGAATCTTTTGCATTTGGGTCACTTATATCTGCTGTGGATCCCGTGGCCACGGTAGCCATATTCCATGCACTGGATGTTGACCCTGTTTTGAATATGTTGGTGTTTGGTGAGAGTATCCTCAATGATGCAGTGGCTATTGTCTTGACAACAGCAGTGTTAGACTCCAATGAGCCAACAATGTCCACTGGCGAAGCCATTCTCTCTGCTATTAATAGATTTTGGTTAATGTTCTTTGCATCAGCTGGTATAGGAGTCCTCTTTGCACTGGTTAGTGCTCTCCTACTAAAACATGTTGACTTGCGTAAACATCCTTCCCTAGAGTTTGGTATGATGTTAGTATTTACGTATGCACCATATGTATTGGCTGAAGGCATTCATCTTTCCGGTATGTTATTGTGGTATATTGCAAATACAAAGCTTATATAAAAGCACTTGTTCATCTTTCATACAATATATAAAAATTATCATTAATTTCAGGTATAATGGCAATATTATTTTGTGGTATTGTAATGTCACATTACACCCATTTCAACTTGTCCACTGTGACTCAGGTCACAATGCAGCAGACAATGAGGACTCTGGCTTTTATTGCCGAGACTTGTGTTTTCGCATATTTAGGACTGGCAATTTTCAGGTACCTTGGTATTCAGTATTCTTGAATGTAATCAAATTTCAACAATGTATATTATAGGTAGTAATATTTTTTCAATATCCAGTTTCAGACACCGTGTGGAGCCAGCCTTAGTGGTGTGGAGCATAGTGATGTGCTTGATTGGTCGAGCTGCCAACATATTCCCACTGGCACTCCTTTGCAATAAGTTCCGGGAACACAAGATCACCAAGAAAATGATGTTTATTATGTGGTTTAGTGGTATGTTACACCAGTTACTGTAAAAAATAGCAATTTGGATGTACAAACAATGATGACTTTTTTTTCTCATGATAGTTAATTATTGGACTCCTTAATACTATTTAATGTCAAAGTATTTCAAGCCTTGTGTCCTCTTTCAGGTTTGCGGGGAGCTATTTCATATGCCTTATCCCTGCATCTTGGGTTTTCCGATGAGACGCGGCACGTGATCATTACGACCACCCTAATTATTGTGTTGTTTACTACACTTATCTTGGGCGGATCGACAATGCCGTTACTGAAGTTTCTAAGGGTAATTTCCTTACAATTTTATTAAGGCACATATATTGTCTATTTAATCCATCTAATATTACGACAACATCATCAGCATCAAAGAGATTTTTTTTTAATTGCCAGAAATTTTCAAATGATGAGATACTCAAAAGTTTATTTTAAGTATATCTAATAAAAACAATTATTTTCAAGGCAAACAAGAAAACCAAGAAGTCACGGTCATTGCGTAAACAGAAAGAAGTGAGTTTATCTAAGACAAAGGAGTGGGGTCAAGCTATTGACTCGGAGCATTTGTCAGAAATGACTGAAGAGGAGCTGGAGGTAATTACAAAAAAAATATGGCAATTTCTGTGAATATGTGTGAAAATATGCTATCCCACCCAACGTAGGCATTGTAGAAAACGTATGATATAGTACATATGATAAGTTGTGTTACTAAATGTATGTTGGGTATGTTTCAGGTAAATTACTCGCATGCAACGAGACTACGCGGTTTCGTGAGGCTGGACATCAAATATTTCATACCATTTTTCACTCGAAGATTTACTCATCAGGTCAGTAATAAAATAAAGTCAATACTTACCTGTTTTCTTTCATATAAAAAATCATCAAGAAAGGAGGTTCTTAATTAGTCTAAGTATATGGTTTTATACCCGTGTGGTGCCGGGTAAGAATTGCACCACCCCCTCTCTTCTCGTGGGTGTCGTAAGAGGCGACTAAGGGAAAAACCGGAGGATGGGCAGCAGCGTCCTCCGAGAACTACCTCCTTCATACTGCGGTCGCCAACCCGCCTGCCAAGCGTGGCGACTAAGGCAATCCCCCCCAAGGGATAAAACTGGAAGGATGAGGTCACAATTGAAACCCAGACCCCCAGTCCCCGGCGGCCCCGCTATTCCTGGCTCCGGTAGCGGCCATGGTAACGGCGGGGCAGGGGGTGCTACAGTTAATCCCCGGACGAGACCCGGCTACCAAAACAAACGACCTTTGGCCCTGGCAACATACAACTGCCGTACGCTGCGGACTGACGAGAAGATACTGGAATTAGAGGAGGAACTGAGCAGGTTACGTTGGGGAATCATAGGGTTATCAGAAGTCCGTAGAGAGGGGGAGGACATGATAACTCTGAAGTCCGGTAACCTGTTCTATTTCCGGGAGGGTGACCAACAGTCCCAGGGAGGTGTGGGGTTTATCGTCCACAAGTCCCTCGCAAACAATGTGGTGAAGATCGAGAGTGTGTCGAACAGGGTAGCGTGCCTTGTACTCAGAAAAACCCAACGATATGCGTTGAAGGTTATACAGGTTTACGCTCCGACCTCGACGCTCTCCGACGATGAGGTGGAGGCTATGTATGAGGACATTTCCAGAGCCATGCATAGCTCCAGAACTCACTTCACAGTTGTTATGGGGGACTTCAACGCGAAACTGGGCAAACGAGACGGTGAAGAGCTGAGAGTGGGGAAATTTGGAATAGGGTGTAGGAACCACCGGGGCCATCTACTGGCTGGTTTCATGGAGAAGGAGGGACTATATATGATGAACTCCTTCTTCAAGAAACGTGAGCACAGAAAGTGGACCTGGATGAGCCCTGATGGTGTAACGAGGAATGAGATAGACTTTATCATGTCGACGAGGAAGCAGATATTCGATGATGTCTCAGTGATCAATTCGGTTAAGTCCGGGGGCGATCACCGTATGGTACGAGGCACATTGAATATCCAAGTGAAGCTTGAGAGATCTCGACTGATAAAGTCTACGCTCCGCCCGGCACCGGCCCAACTCCAAAACCCCGAGAGCTTTCAGCTCGAACTCCAAAACCGTTTTGCTTGCCTAGAAAGCGACGTGGACGATTACAACGACGGGTTTGTGGAAGCTGTCCATACGGTCGGGTCCAAGTTCTTCAAGACCCACCGTACAAGAACCAAGAAAATCTCAGACTCAACCCTAAAGCTCATGGAGGTGAGGCGTGAGATGATTCTGCAGTCTTCAGGTGACGCTAGTCATTATCGGCAGCTCAATAGACGGATCTCGAAGTCTCTGAAGCGTGATGTACGCCGATTCAATACCAACAGTATTGAAAAGGCTATTGAGCGTAACAGAGGCTCGAAGGTGTTTGCCAAAGATCTGTCTATTGGCCAAAGCCAATTGACAACGAAGACCGAAGACGGCAGGATCGTTTCATCCAAACCGGAGCTGTTGGGAGAAGTTGAGAAGTTCTATGGGCAGTTAGTTATACACGACAACCCGATCACCCGTCGCTGATCCCGACACTATACCGAAGAAATCCCGGACGTCAGCCTGTACGAGATTAGTATGGCTCTCAAACAGCTTAAGAACGGCAAAGCTCCCGGTGATGACGGAATTACAGCTGAACTCCTGAAGGCGGGTGGTTAACCAGTCCTTAAGGCCCTTCAGACGCTGTTTAATTCCGTCATCCACGAAGGGAGAACGCCGCAAGCATGGAACAGAAGTGTGGTGGTGCTCTTCTTCAAAAAAGGTTATAGACCCATCTCACTTCTGAGTCATGTCTACAAGCTGTTTTCGAGAGTCATCACGAACCGTCTCGCGCGCAGGTTTGACGAATTCCAGCCTCCCGAACAAGCCGGTTTCCGAAAGGGCTATAGTACCGTAGACCACATACATGCGTTGCGGCAGGTTATACAGAAGACCGAAGAGTATAACCTCCCCCTTTGCCTTGCATTTGTGGACTACGAGAAAGCCTTCGATTCGATCGAGACTTGGGCTGTGCTGCAGTCTCTCCAGAGGTGCCAAGTTGACTACCGGTACATCGAAGTGTTTGTATGAAAACGCCACCGTGTCCGTCCGACTACAAGACCAGACCACTAAGCCTATTCCACTGCAGCGGGGAGTCAGACAAGGAGACGTGATTTCTCCGAAGCTATTCACCGCTGCATTGGAGGATGCTTTTAAGGTGCTGGACTGGAAAGGTCGAGGCATCAATGTTAATGGCGAGTACATCTCTCACCTTCGATTTGCTGACGATATTGTAGTCATGGCTGAGACCATGGAAGAACTCAGTACTATGCTCGCTGACCTCAGCAGAGTTTCCGATCGAGTTGGTCTTAAAATGAACATGGACAAGACGAAAATTATGTCTAATGTCCATGTTGTGCCAACTCCCGTAATAATCGGAGGCTCTGCGCTCGAAGCTGTTGACCATTATGTATACCTGGGACAAACAGTCCAGTTAGGTAGGTCCAACTTCGAGAAAGAGGTCAATCGTCGAATCCGACTCGGTTGGGCAGCGTTCGGGAAGCTTCGCAGTGTCTTTTCGTCTAAATTACCGCAGTGTCTCAAGTCGAAAGTCTTCGACCACTGTGCCAGTGATGACTTATGGTTCCGAGACGTGGGCGCTCACGATGGGTCTCATAAGAAGGCTCAAAGTCACTCAGAGGGCAATGGAAAGGGCTATGCTCGGGGTTTCTCTGCGTGATAGAATCAGAAATGAGGATATCCGCAGCAGAACTGGGGTCACCGACATAGCCCGAAGAATTGCGAACCTTAAGTGGCAGTGGGCGGGGCACATTGCTCGCAGGACGGATGGCCGATGGGGCCGGAAAGTTCTCGAGTGGCGTCCGCGAACCGGGAGACAAGCTGTCGGTAGGCCTCAAACAAGATGGAGCGACGGCCTCGTGAAGGTCGCGGGAAACCGGTGGAAGCAAGTAGCACAGGACCGGTCGGAGTGGCGAGCCTTGGGGGAGGCCTATGTCCAGCAGTGGACGTCTTTCGGCTGAAATGATGATGATGATGATGATATGGTTTTATTTGTACCAATTGTATGTTCCTCGATGACTCCGTCAATTGTGAACCAATTTCGAGGGACGTGTATGATTTTGGTATTAATTTGAAAGATACTTATAGGCACGTCCCATTGTTTCGCTGTTTCATGTTTGGAAAATGTAGCTAAAATATTTTTTTAACACTTCTGCGACCGAAACCCCGAAGTCATTACGCCATGCCGATATACCGACTACAGAGTTTGATAAATAAATAAATAAATATCTTAGAACATTTCACACAAATTGACCTAGCCCCAAACTAAGCAAAGCTTGTACTATGGGTGCTAGACAACGATAAATACTTATATAGAGAAATACATACATATATAAATACTAAACATCCATAACTCGAGTACAAACGTGCTTATCACACAAAGTTTGCCCCGAGCGGGATTCGAACCCGCGACAGTCGGAACAGTGGGCAAGGTCACTACCAACTGAGCCAAACCTGATTCAAATATTGATTCAGGGTTGCCACTAAATAAGTAAAGGTTATTTTGTTTCAATATTAATTGATTATTAATAGGTAAGAGTATAAGACATGAAAAAATTCTTCTTCTTCTTCTGGTGCCTCTCCAACTAGTGAAGGTTGGCAGTCAGCTCCGCATACTTCGCCCGACCCTTGGCGAGAGTGAAAAGTTCTGCGGCACTCGTGATCCCAGTCCACTCGCGTATGTTGCGCAACCACGACTTCTTTCTACGGCCAATTGATCTTTTGCCGGCAACTTTGCCCATCATTATATGAAAAAATTGATCATACCTAAATACAAATATCCAATACATAGGCTGGTAGGTAAGTATAGGGGGTAGGGTCCTATCCTCTAAATGTAAATAAAGACAAGAGTTCTTTCTATTTAATTTCAGGAGCTAAAAGATTGTAAAAGTCAGATGACCGACTTGACAAACCAGTGGTACCAGGCAATCAGGATAACGAACGACCGCGAAACGGATGAAGAGGACATACTCCCACAAAGTTTGTCCAACTCACAAACCAGTCTGCAACGGGGTGTCTAAATAAAGTACTAGAATAAAATGTATCTATCGCCACGAAATCTAATTAGACCAATTTTGTTACTTATTTTGACTACTTGATTATTATGTTTATAATTAAGTTATTGGTTCACACTGAACTATAAATGATTTATTATATGTAATTATAATATTTAGGTACTCATTGTGATACCAAGTCAGTGATTGTGATAGCATAAATTGTTGCTTTTTCTTAAGTGCAATAGGTTGTAAAAATTACTTTACTTATGTTAATAATATGATTTAAGTATGATAAAATCGTTAACTGTTGGGGATAGGTTTTTTGAACCTAGCCTTTTTGCTGTTGGACAACAAGCCTCCAGCTTAAAAGGAACCTTGGGCCATACGCTTACCATTCAATTCGGTACAAGCTCACTATCTGTTGCTTATTTTCGGATTGGTTACAAAGCTTCATAAATTGTGTAAGACCTCTGAGAGAATGTCATAAAGATTAGACATGCTTTAAAGGCAGGTTCAAGTAAACTCTCAAGTGCTCCACATAGTTTTTTTAGTATAATTTCATCATAGAAATAAATCAGCGTCAGAGTCGCAAAATGTGTGAAAACACAATTGCAGGTTTTTGAAGTATTTTGCGAAAAACAATATCTTAAAGATAGCTTTTTGGCCAAATAAGTTTTGTTTTAGATTTTTTTTATTTAATTTAAATAGTTTCATTATGTACCTTATTAAATATATAGGTAATAATAATATTATTATTAAAGTGTGATATACTTTATTTTAAATAGGACATAGTTTGTATTATAAATACATTACTTTAAAAAAAACTTTATCTTAGTCAACAATTTTTATTAATGTAACATAGCATGCAAGTATTTTTTTGTTAACGATTATTAACATACAGTGATTTAGTTACAAATTCTCAACAACACAGTGTTTGGACTTTAGGTTATCAATTGTTAAATAGAAAAATACAGAACTACAGTTGGTTTAAATACCGCCTCTGCATCTGTATATGTATGTAATTTTGACAGTACTGTCCAATTAAATTAAACCGCTTTGTTTTTAGAGTAATCAAACTAATCAATATCAATGTATATTTTTTTGCTTTACGCTATAGTTCCTAATTTCAAAGTTTTAGTATATGCCATTCCTGGTTCTAGCAGCTACTATTAATCATACATATTTTTGGTCTTGTCTTCAATAAATAATTGATTTCAGTAAACTTCAAATGTTGAATCCGGAGAGAAACACAAGAAGGATAAAAAGATGGTGCATACTTGAATATGATCAAAGGCACTAGATGCTATAAGTGACATTACTAAGAACCTAAGTGTGTGCTCACTGGAGCACCCGTTAATTGAAAAATAAATGTTATATCCATAAAATCTGATTATGGCTAAAATAAAGAAACTGATTGCAGATCATAAGTTTAAAAAAAGCTTCAATCTATAGACCTTTTCTTTGACACTTAAGTACTTAGTTGTTCCAATTGGATTTGGAGTAACATAGGTTCAAGCAGAATATATACCAACGGATAAACTCGTACATAAAAAGCTTTTATTGTAATAAAAGTACATGTTTTGCATTATGACTTGTTTTATGCATTATACATTTATTTTTTACAATCCATATCTAATATGCTACTGTAAAAATGATACAATGTTATATATGTGTATGTAATATAATAAACCTACCTGTCATTTCTGTCTTGGTGTTATTTTAATAATATTTAATGTTAAAGTTGAAAATTACTCTTCCTCATTTTCTAAATTGATATGGCTTCCGAATTTTCCATACAAGTGTGCCTTCAGCTCGCTCATTTGTGATTTCAGTTCCTCACATTTTGCCTCCAGTTCACTCATTTCATTTTCCTTTTTGATTTTTGATTCTTCTAAAGATTTCTAAAAACATAAAAAGGAGTTACAACTACTACTACAGCCTATAGTAGGAAAGCTTTTTAAACCGAAATATGACAGCTGGAGACCCCCATAGAACCTAAAAAAGTATTACTCATCACTACATAGTCTAAATAAAACAAAGTCGCTTCACTGTCTGTCTGTCCCCGTGTATGCTTAGATCTTTAAAACTACGCATTGGATTTTGATGCATTTTTTTTAATAGATAGTGATTCAAGAGGAAGGTTTTCATATATAATTTGTTATAGTTTAAGGCTCAATTCCCGCAGGAACGCTATAACCAAATTCTATGTGGACGAAGTCATGCAGATGAGAAGTAATAAGTAGTGACAAAATTATGTAATGTATTTTATGGGAATGTTCAGAGAAACCTGACAGCAAATTCTAGTCCAGTGTTCCTTAACTTGTGGTCTGCAGATCTCTGGGCATCTGTGAGTACATGTTTGGGGGTGGCTGCTGAATAATGGCTGCAATAAGTATTGTGATTCCTACATTCTGCACAGTGGTATCAGCAAGCATTTCCTAAATAAGTTTTTACTTATGCCAATATTTGGTGAGATATTCACTTCTCTAACTTCTGAACTATGGAACAAATAATTGTAAAAATAAATAAATAGCAATTGCAAATAAAGGTTTCTGATTTGGACAAAATTGGCCACCAAGTTTTCGAGATAGAAGATCATTTTTGAATAATTTTGGTAGCTATAGAACCCTATATTTTAGAGTCTTACTCTCATAACTTATGGTAAGTAAAAACAGAAAATTTACCAAAGTGTCTTCTAAGCTCTGGCAGATGAATACCTCTCCGATGAGGTATGGAATCTTCTCCGTGTCATCTGCTAAAGTCAACTCTTCAACTGCTTCTTCCAAGTTTTTCATATCGTTTTGAATCACTTTCAATTCATCTTTGTAATCATCAACCTTTGCGTTGAGACGAGCAAATTTGTTAATTTTTTGCTGATCTTCATAAGAAATATGTACATCAGAATCCTAAAACAATAACAACTATTATTTCCAATATAAATAAAACAGGTGTGTCGTGGAATGTGGAAAGATGACATTGAAGATGAGATTTTTCCGAATGAAGTTTTATCAATCATACAAGATACTTGCCGGTTTAAACGTTCCTTTTCCAGAATTTTCCATTTTTTAAACTGAAATATTTCACTTGGAATGAAGAAATATCAAAATTAACCTCTGCAGCACAAACCCAACCGCAACAATGTTAACTGTCAATGTCAAAATATAGATTCTTCTATTGTCCATGGTTTTACAGTAATGAGGAGTATTTTGTTGTACTATTACAATAGTTGGGTTTGAAAAAAAAAAGCCACTTGAATGTGAATACTTTTGATAATTTCCCTTTTTTCCACATTCTTAAAATATTTTCCAAATAGATATGTTTACACAGATCCTACCCTACTTAGCTGTGTACGAAAAGCCTCGGAACTCAGAACAGACTACACAAAATGGCCGACAGGCGACTATTGTACGTCATGCGCTGATTGTATGAGAGCGGGAATATCAAAACTTTGATGTGCGCATTTTATGTTATTTTTCGTACGCACTGCTTAATGTCTTCACCTCAGCCATGTATAGTAAAATATTATAAAACGCGCTTCCTGAGGTAATATCGGTTGCTCTTTAGATGACTACAAGTTATAAACGTATGTAATGAATGATGGTTTCTTAGGTGTACTGGCGTGCGCTGAGAAGAAGCAAGGGAGCCAGCTATTTTTTTGTTAATACGAACCATATTTCGTTTTGAGGTTCGGCACCCTAAAAAGGAAAGGACGATGCACAAAAAATAGGAAGATCCTCATAACCTGGAGCCTGGAAAAGGAACCTACATACTGCAGGATGCTTTCAATAGGTATAGCAAGACACAGCATAGAAGGCGCGCGGCGAAGCACTCAAGCCGTTGAAGCAGAGTCTATTATTTGATTAATCCACGCGCCTTCTCATTTACGTAACCTATTTTTTTATATCAATGGTATAGGAAAACGACGACACAGCCCACCTGATGGTAAGTTGTCATTGCGGCCCTTGACACCGAAATCCTATATGATCCCCATTAAGAAACCATAAAGATCTCGAATATGTTGCCTACCCTGAGGCCTAAGATGGAATGCATCTGTGCCAGAAATTTCACCGGCTGCCTTAACCCCCTACCGGAACACACAAGAGTGCGAGCACTGCTTTTTGGCGGCAGGCTAGCGGGGACAGACGGTGGTACCCCCCGGACGGACCTAGCACCAGGCCTCGCGCTCGTTTGCCTAAGTGGCCTATACCAATAAGATAAAAAAATGGTTTGCGTATTAAAGGATAACCAATTATCAATCTGTCATATGTCTGTCACGTTTGTAGGTTATGATTCCTAAACCCACTACTGACCAGCCACCAATCTAAAGCCTGTTTACCTACTTCCCACTGCTGGATACATGCCTCTGCTCATCAGGAGTGGGTATGAATAATGCCACGCGGGCTCTATGAGGATTGGGGAATTCACACATCTATATCTATACTAATAATAAATCTGTAGAAGAAGTCGCGTCTGAAACTTGTCTATACTAATGATAAGCCTGTAGAAAAAGTCGCGCCTGAAACTTGAAATTTAAAAGAAACTATGTCAAGTCGAGGGGACTACAGACTGGAGATACATATATAAACGACACTGAATGCCATTTAACGATTTTTAGAAAAATTGTATGTATGTACGTACGTACCTATGTATGTCCGGATTTAACTCGAAAATTACTTACTGGACGCCGGAGGGATTGCAACAGAATTTGGTATGGGGGTAGTTTATAACACTGGTCAACATATAGGCTACTATTTATCCCGGAAAAACGCATAGTTCCCGTGGGAACGCTATTAACGAATTCCACGCAGACGAAGTCGCGGGTAGAAGCTAGTCTGAATAATTCTGCAGAGGTTTCCTATATAATGATGTTATTAATTCTAGAGTTGCGTCTACAAGGAACCCTTATAGTTTCGCAATGTCTGTCCGTCTGTCCGCAGCATAGCTCAGGGGCCTCATTCGGGGTACAAAAGGGATTTCATAGAACATCAAAACGTCACGGTGCTCAAATTCAAATTTAAATCTAGCTACTTCAGTTTGCACCCCGAATGAGGCCCCTGAGATGCTTAGTTCTAGAAAGCTGTTTGGCATGATTATACATATTATACCTAGTCACGCTGACTGAAAGTGATAAAACATTTATTGAAATAAGTTTTTTCAAATATGTCATTTTTGGGACACGCTTTTATTGCTGACTGTACTTTTCTTTGTAAATTGTGTCACCACCACCACAACCCACAACAGTCTATTTACGGCCCACTGCCTCTTCTCACGAGAGGGTTTGGGCTATACTATAGTCCCCACGAGCACCCAGTGCGGATTGGGCGGATTCGGACTTCACACACACACATCCTTGAATTACGTCGCAGATGCGTGCAGGTTTCCCCACGATTTTTTCCTTCGCCGAAAAGCTCAGTGGTAAATACAAATTGAACTTCGCACAGTAGGTATAAATAATTTCAGAGGTGCGAGCGGATTCGAACCCCAGACTGCATTAGAGGCGGTAGGCCAAATCAAAGGTAGGGTGGGATCCGTTTGTGATGAAATATTACCTAAGCTGTAGGTAATGTGTTAGTTTTTGTTAGACTCATCATCATCATTTTCAGCCAAAAGACGTCCACTGCTGGACATAAGCCTCCCCCAAGGCGCGCAAATCAGACCGGTTCTGTACCACTCGCATCCACCGCGTTCCCGCGACCTTTACAAGGTATAGGTTTGTTAGACTCAAGTGTCCCCAATTGCGAAACCATTGTTTCGGACGGCTGAAAAAAATTACGGTAGTAAAGAATTTAAAAGGAAAACTACCACAGCTAAGTAGGCTGTACAAATTTACGAGTCATAGTCGACCAACTTATGAAATGATTAAAAACCAATGATTTTTCTCGAGCAGCAGGGGCGTCGGGCGGGCACGTCATACCACAGGCTAGCTAAGATGCTAAATAAGTCTTAAAAAGGTACTGTGGGCATCGTCAACTTCGGAACCCTATACTTTGCGCGTGGCCCGACACGCACTTGGCCGGTTTTTGATTTATATCATAATTATGATTTCCCCGTGGCTTCACTCATAATAACTAGTAGCTTTGCTCTTATAATGAGACCTAGTTAGATCGATTTGTCACCCCCGAAAACTCCTGTATTCCAAATTTAATCGAAATTGTTAGAGCCGTTTTCAAGAATTTGAATACAAACATATACTTATTCAAATTATCAAATATAGCTCGTTTAATAGTATAGGATAAGTTTTTTTTTATAAGGCGGGTAGGTATCTTGTAAGTTTTCTCTTGGCGATTGGTTTCTGTGTTGCGGTTCTTATAATCAAAGTCGGTTCAGAGTTTTAGAGGTCCGCTTTAAACCAGTGTTAAAATAACAAAGATAATTTTATTAAGCAGTTCCTAGCGCTCTGTTTATCATCCTGAGCGAGCGCGTTAATACCATTCACACAGAATGGCTGGTACTTTTGAGAGAAGGCGATACACATGTTGAATACTTGTAGTTATTAAATAGACTGTATTGATTGAGTGTTATTAAACATTGTACTATGTTAGGGCTAAGAAGACAATCGCTGTGAGGGGTCGCCGGCTCCAAACAACCGCCTCCGAAGTGAGCGCGCGGCCCCACCACGGCTGCGCCTGCGCCGCGCGGCGACATTCACTCGCGCGCACTCCTACTCCGAACGTCAGACACCGCGCGCGCACACAAACCTAATTCGTGATCAGTATTAAATTGTGATGGAGAAAGAGCACCAGCCGGACTCGATGGCGACCATCACCATGAAGCCGGAGTACCCGCCTTCCGAGGTGTACAGCGCTTCGGAGCCGCCACCGGTATGAACTAAACTAACCCGTTATAGCACGACACAACTCAGAAGGCGCGCGGATTGAGCAAAAAGAGATTCTGCCATCAACGGCTTAAGTACCTCGCACTGCGCCTTCTAACTTGTGTCGTGCTTCGAATTATGCTAAGCACGTAGGTACCGAACACGGATCAACCGACTGACAGTTTCTTGAACTGCGACTCCATTCAAAAGCCCTGCACAAATTATTTAGAAATACCAATTTAATAACTGTTTAGACAACGACACTTAAGTAAAGTGCGGTGCGATGTCGATTGTGCAGTAAAACGATTTGAGTGCGGGAAAGCGCCTTTCTCTATTTGCAGCGCTGACGCGTTGGTGGCTGCTTGTTTGTAAACAAGGGCTACATTTGCACATGATACCCGCACGTTCTTAAAGTCCGTAATTTCGAATTAGGTTTATTCACCAATAGTTGCAAAAGACCTTGTGCCGTTGAGGTTTTTGTGAAAAGCAATTTATGCGTGAATTACAAGACAAATTAGGTTCCTTATATACGTATTCTTATTTGAGGTTTCTTGTTAAAAAAAACAATGAAGGGAAATTTTCCAGTGGGAGTAACGTTGATAAAAGCTCTATGTGTCACACGTTTATTTCATATTACTACTACTACTACTACAACAGCCTATTTACGGCCCACTGCTGGGCACAGGCCTCCTCTCATCACGAGAGGGTTTGGGCTATAGTCCCCACGCGGGCCCAGTGCGGATTGGGGACTTCACACACATCTTTGAATGGGGGCTATCGCGTGTGAATTTGCCACTAGAGGCGCTAGTGTCGCGTGAGGTCCAATAACATTCAGTTTACACTGGTTTTGGCGGGCTTCGTGATATAAATCATAATTTCTTTAATTTACCTGTTGAGTAGTGATCTCCTTCGTGAAATTACCGCCAATATGGATTATTTGGCTATGAATGTAAACGCTTTGAAAAAAAAATCTTTTTTCCAAACAAAACGGAGCTGCACAACATTGCGGCATAGCTGCTCGATATGATGATAGTTATTTATAATTAATAAACTTATTGAGATTCAAGATTGAAAACTTAGTTTCGGCGCCGATCTTATAGAGTCGCCTTTGACAGCTATACCTCTGGACCTTAGTCTACAGTGGCGCCAACTGGTGAGCAAAGAAACGATAGTCCCCATTACTTCGCAGGTGCGTGCAGGTTTCCTCACGATGTTTTCCTTCACCGAAAAGCTCAGTGGTAAATTCAAATTGAATTTCGCACATAAGTAAACTTAGAGGTGCGAGCCGGAATCGAATCCCCGACCCTCAGCATGAGAGGCGGTAGGCCGAACCACAAGGCCACCACGGCTTCCTTCATATAGCTTAATTAAATCTTAACAGTTATCTACACTCACTAACATTATAAATGCGAAGTGTATCTGTTAAGTCACGTTAACTCGTCACGTTTTGAACGCGACTTCGTCCGGGTGGAGTTCATTTAAAACGTTCCCGCAGGAACCTTGTCTTTTCGGGATGAAAGTAGCGTCCGTCCTTTCCCGAAGTCCATAATCTACCTAATTTCATCAAGATCTGTTCAGAGGTTCAGTCGACATACAGACAAACAGAGTTACTTTCGCATTTCTAATATGCGATAATATGTACCTATTACATTAGGAAAGGAAGGGAAGAAGAAACTATATAAGTACCAAGGATAAGGAGGCCTATGTCCAGCAGTGGATGTCCTTCGGCTGAAATGATCATGATGTGATGATGTTGATGAAGTAAGGATACTCAGCCCGTCTGTTGAGCGTGACATAGGGTTATTTTTCTGGCATTCATTCGAAGATTTTAATTTTATTATTTTATGGTCATTTGTGCTAGATTAAATTCAAACTCATAGTCGGCGAGTGTTATAACCGACATTTGTGAGATGTAATTTACGCCAAAGTTTTGTGAAATATTATCTTCTAAAGTTGTAAAAAGTGTGTTTCTCCCCTCTTACTTTTGAACTATGCAGTGTAAAATTAAAAAATGAAAATATATAATTCAATGAAAATTGGTTTGAACCAAATCGATCGCGTAGTATTTTTAGATAGGTATGGGATGGGGTATTTTTTGATTAATTTCGGTAACCAAGGTACCTTTCATATAGGCGAGTATGATTCGGTCATGGCCGGTTATTTCATGCTGTGTGGTGTTTTTTTTTTTAATTAATATTATAAGCAAGCATTCGACGATCTCACCTGATGGTAAGTGACGATGCGGTCGAAGGTGATACATGCTTACTTAGATAGTACCTGTTCACTCTCGACTTGAAAAGATCCAATTTATAACTATCGGGGAAGAGACCGGCCGGTAGAGAATTCCACTCCTTAGCTGTTCGCATGATGAAGCATGAATCAAAGCGCTTCGTGCGCGCTGGAGGAATACCTATAACATAAGGATGGAATCCAAGACCACGCGTATTTATTTTAACATGTTCTATGCCCCCTTGCAAATCAATTGGACGATTGAAATACACGTCCTTAACATGGATTTAATCGTGATGCAAAATACAATGCTCCCTAGCCTTATCACTATTAGATAACGTACAAAAGTCAAATGCCAGTTATTAGATCTCTCCGACTATACCTACCTGCGTCAAAGGATGTTGTCAATCACAACAAAGGCCGGTAATGATCATGACAGAAAATCAAGGTTAGATGGAGGTTGTGAAAACAACTGAACTATCCATAAAATTACCGAAGTATCCACAATAATACGATATTTTTAGGGTTCCGAAGTCCACAAGGAACCCTTCCAGTTTCGCCATGTCTGTCCGTCCGTCCGTCCGCAGCAACATAGCTCAGAGATGCTTAGTTCTGGGAAGCTGTTATTTGGCATGAATTAGTAAATTCTTTTTCTGACGTGAAGTGCCCCTATGTGGCCAGTTTGCTGAATAAATGAATAAATGATTGAATTGAATTTTGAAATACGTCGACAAACTGGTAACCTACAATAAAATTTTGAAATATATTTGTTTAGGGTACCTACCTCCCCTACCTTCTTTTTTCTCGCGTTCCCCATGGTGTGGGGTATCGTTGAATGGGTCTTAAAAAAACATTTAGGCTTGTTAAAACCATTTTGTGAAATATTAGGCTTTAAAGTGCTATTTTCTGTTAGAGTCGAGTGTCCCCCCGCCTCTGCCAGCTAAATGGTGGTTTTTGGATGGCTGAAAAAATCACGGTTATGGCATATATAACGTAGTTGAAAGGAAAACTATCAGAACCAAGTAGGCTGTACAAGTTTACGAGTCATAGTCGAGTCACTTATAAAATGCGAACGAAAAAGTAAAAATTCAATATATGCATACCATTAAAATGTACCAATATTACGTAAACTGTGTAAAACGGGTTCTAAATGTTTTATCTACTGTAGTGATGATTACAAAAAAAACCAATGATTTTGCTCGTGCGTGCGGCACGGGCGTCGGGCATGCCATACCGCAGCATCGCGGGCATCGTCAACTTCGAAACCCTACATTGCGCGAGGCCCGACACGCACTTGGCTGATTTTTTATATGATGTTTGTTAGGTTCCCTGAACGTAGTTTATAAACAAGTTTGCAACTTTCAAAACCCGTTATAGTTTTGACGTTCCTATTAACTACTAGATTCAGATTCAGATATTTTATTGGTAATAAATATTACTAACGTAACGTTAATCAGGTTGAACTTTAAATCTAGCTGCTTTAAGTTCTCGCGACTTGTGAGCGATCCTATAGGGAAGAGCGATCCCTATAATTTAAAGACTTCGAACATAGGCCCAGTCTGGGCACTACAAAATACAATATCTACAATAGCTATAGGAAAATTTATCGCTGGTGAGCCTCATAAAGCATTCAGACGTCTGAAATTCATTTAATAACTTCGACAATGTGGGCCTCGTTCCGTTCGATATTGTATACAAAAAAACCGGCCAAGTGCGTGTCGGGCCACGAGCAAAGTATAGGGTTCCGAAGTTGACGATGCCCACAGTACCTTTCTAAGACTTATTAGCATCTAGCTAGCCTGTGGTAGGTATGACGTGCCCGCCCGACGTCGCTGCCGCTCGAGAAAAATCATCATCATAAGTTGGTTGACTATTACTCGTAAGTTTGTACAGCCTACTTAGCTGTGATAGTTTTCCTTTCAACTACGTTATATATGCCACAACCGTGATTTTTTTCAGCCATCCAAATACCACCATTTAGCTGGCAAGGGGGGGGGGGGACACGTGACTCTAACAAAAAATAGCACTTTAAAGCTTAATATTTCACAAACGCATCACCTCATCAAAAAATGGTTTGAACAATAATTTTAAGACCTATTCAACGATATGCCGCAACATGGGGTACGCAAGAAATAGTAGATTGTATGACTAGGGAGCAAAAAGGTATATTTTACCGCGGGTGACGGATTGAATCCAGAGCGACGCGAAAGATTCCAGAATAGAATCCCGAGCGTAAGCGAGGGATTCTAGCGTGGAATCTTGAGCTAGCGAAGGATTCAAGCTTTGTCACCCAAGGCATAAATAAGTTTGCTACCGTGTTGTACACTCTGCTTTTCACCCCTCCTATGAGAAAATCATTAGATCATTCGTTCATTATTGTCTTTAAATTAAGTAAAACAAAAAAATAATACATTTAGAAACAAACAAGGTTAAAAAGAACGTGTGTTTCGCGCGCTTATCATAAATTCATAGGTAGAAGGCGAAAATGGCTTCCATATTGAAGAATCTGTAACTACTTCATTGTATTTATATTCTGTCATGCTCGCACGCGTTGCGTTCATAATAAAAGGTAAATTTTAACAAAAGTGAAATAAAGTACATTTTGTGTCAATTTCGCACATACACATTTCACACAAAGTTTTTTAATACATTTGCGATAAAATGAAAAAAGGGCAGTGCAATTCATATTACGTACTTACATAATATTCCTTTGGAATTCTCAGAGTTGTTGATCCCAATACATTGCATCACCTAAATCACTTTTTGCTTTCATTCATTTTCTACGCAATAATTCATAACACTACATAAGGTACGTTTTATTTTGGAAATTAAGTGTAAAATAATACGGCAAGGAAATGAGCGCTCACGAAATTCGCGGGTTCTTTTTTTTTTAATTCGATCACACGAGGAGTTTGCGAAGAATGCTACGGCATTGGCCGGCACCATTCAGCCAAATTGAAAATAAAAAATAGAAAATAATTTATCAAAAGTAAGTATATATCTATGAATTTATGGATTTTTAGTATGTGTAATAAAGTATTTATGTAAAATGGCGATATATAAAATTCTAAATACGAAAAAGACGCGACTTTTGAATGCAACTTTTTACAGTCTCCGCAGCTCCGTGAACGCACTGCTAAGACGTATTTTGCTCCCTGTTAGCGGGGCAGAAATGAAAAAAATTAAAAAAAAGCGAAGAGGGAGGAAAATCGCATTTTGCTCCCTCTAAACGGGGAACAAAACACTTCTTTTCGAATAGGAGGGGTGAAAAAAAAATTACATCCCTACTTTACGAGTAGGGTAGGGTAGGGTACCATATATAAAAATATATTTCAAAATTTTATTGTACCACTTTGTCAGCGTAACTAATGTGCATATTCATGCCAAATTACAGTTTCTAGAACTAAGAATCTCCGAGCAATAGTGCGGACAGACGGACGGACGGACGGACGGACATGGCGAAACTATAAGGGTTCCTTGTGGACCCCTAAAAATGAGGAATTACGTGATACTGGCACGCAAATGCTTGACGCTGCACATAAATGAATTCTTCAGCGTTCCTTTCCGAGAACTGCGTCGAGTACGAATGTGGGAAATTCATTGTTCTATTGTCCCTAGCCATCCATTAACATCGCCACTTATCACGCTCCTGCAGCCTAAGTAACTTTATCTAGCCATAACTGTATGGTATAGCTGAAACTTTGCTTTTAAAATATTCATAATAATGTCGGCAGAACTTCTATTCGTCTCAACGTTAAATAAAACAAGTTCTCTCGCACTGTTTGGTTCCAAATAATGAGCTTCCTGCTATAAGGTGTTTCCAGTAGAGTTACAACCTCATGGTTGAAGCACGGAAGAAGAAGGGTCGATTAAAAAGGTTTCCTCCGGGTCAGAAATGTGCGCGTGAAGCCTCCGTTGTTGATGTTACAAAGCGTCCATAGGCGACGGTGATCTCTTAATACCAGAAGGGCCGTACCTTACCTAGGTACTTGCCAGCGTCGTCAGTTGTATAAAAAAAACATTGCGATATTTTTTGTTCTACGACGTGTACCTAAATTGAGTTCAAATAAATATTCTGACACTTGATTCCTCTTCAAAACAGATCATTTCTAAGTAAAACGTGCTCGAGCAGCTATTGGACGAATTAATGATAAAAGACAAAGCGATGAGAGTTCGAATTCTTGTGTAAGTATACACAAATCAGAGTTCGTTGATATTACCAGAGACAACTGAGCAATAGGAGCGATTGGAGTGAAATCGTGGGCCAGTTGACCGACCGTGGTCACAGCGCTGGCGCGGGCTTGCGTCACGACCGTTGACCACTCGGGCATAGCTGCTAAACAATGTAAAGTAAAGCCCGTTCATTGAATGAAATAGTGTCACCCCTTGCAATCTGATGCTTTTTAGTTAAATTAAAATTGTAGACAGCGAATGTTTCCTATAGTTTTGATGGAAGGCACTGGGTTTATTGTTATTCTTTAAGCCAATGGAATTTGAACCATCCATTATTTCGATAGCAACGGAATATTCCGTCATATACAATAAAGAAACACGTCTTGTAAAATGTTTTCTTAGAAGATATTTTATAAGTAGACGAATACGCAGTTAGCTGTTCTCTCAAACAGTCATCCTTTATTAAATACCTACCTAAGTAGGAAAGAAAACGATCTCTTTATTAGTCTATTTTTGTTTGTATATTTGAAAGACAAACGTTTTAAGTACGAGTATTTCTACCTACGACGCTTCAGAAAATGTTGGGATTTATCATCATGACGCGATTTGAAACATGCATTATTGAATGGGTGATGCGTGCGTACCTACAAGGGACGTGGAATATTTGTTATGAATGTCACGCAGATTCGTAGCGCGAACGAACTCGACTTGACAATAGGACCGCCAGTTTCTCCGTGGACGCTCGTGAGTCATTACGAGCAATACGAGCATCATACTACGGCAGTCTCTGACTACCTCGATATGGCCTATACGCATTGCACTAGAAAGCGGCCACACTTAATATGGCTGTTGTTATGCATGAGGCAAGTTAGATAAGCATTCAACCAATAGGAAGGATGAGTCAAGCATAATATCGAGAAGTATTTCATTGTTCAGTATTGTCATAGCATCATGAAAATATACTTATTCATCAATTGGAAACATGCATAAAAAAATGTCAACCCTTTGATCGCTCTCGATCGGAAGTCCGTGTTTTTTAGGGTTCCGAAGTCCACAAGGAACCCTTATAGTTTCCTTATAATTTGGCATGAATATATATATTAGTTACGCCGATAAAGTGGTACAATAAAATTTTGATATATATATATTTTTAGGGTACCTCCCCTACTCGTAAAGTGGGGATGTATATTTTTCTTGCGTACCCCATGATGTGGGGTGTCGTTGAATAGGTCTTGGAAAAACATTGTGGGTTTGTTTAAACCATTTTTTGATTAAACGATGCGTTTGTGGCATATTAAGCTTTTAAGTGCTATTTTTTGGTAGAGTCAAGTGTCCCCCCCCTGCCAGCGAAATGGTGGTTTTCAGATAGTTAAAAAAAAACATGGTGGTGGCATATATAACGCAGTTGAAAGGAAAACTATCACAGCTAAGAAGGCTATACAAGTTTCCGGGTCATAGTCGACCAACTTCAAGCAAGCAAAAATGCGTAGTTACGGAAAAGTCAATTCCATTACACATACTGAGCGGCAGGGGTGTCGTCGGACGGGCACGCCATACCGCAAACATGATGATTTCTTGCTTGGTAAATCATATAAACCAATTCTAACTTGAAAACGTGCATGTTACATAGTTACACCTACTTTTTAATCGCTGTCTTAAATAGCAAAGTAGGAAAATATACAAACTATTTTATTGTCATTGCTAAGAAATATGCCAGTAATGAATGATTAAATGTTGTTTTGCATTAGTCCCTAATGAACCGCAATCAACCCTTATAAAATCCATGACTTTGATTTCACTTGAATTGATTTCTGAATTTGATTTGTTCACATTGCGCTTCCTACTCGTAATCGTAGTAGTAATTCATATCGATAGGTAGGTAGGTACAATTTTATAAACTAGTCACAAATAATTGTATTCCATGTATCTATGTGTATGATGTGGTTGCATGGGTGGTACTTTAGCTAGACGGTATATAATTGATTAATAAGTACCTATTACAAGTACATTGTATTTTTGATAATTTACTTACTATAAGGAAGTTAACAATCGCATGCGCAAGAGAAAATTTAATGTGTGCATAAATTTTATGTAAGATAGGCGAGTCGTTTGGTAACAGTTTAACAACCGCTAATACCGTATATGTAGTTGCATGACTGATCGTAAGAAATGGAAGTCCGTCTGTATGAGTATCGCGTTATACCTGGTTATACGGAACCTAGGTGTTATGAGCGATCGGTTTCGCGCTCGTTGGTTTCAGTGGACGCAAATTGTAAAGATTAAATCGAAGTTTGCACTCGAGAAAGATGGTGATAGATTTCTCGAGTGCAATCATGGAGCACTTTCACTGGTCTCCGCGCGCCGGTTACGTAACGGTGCAGCCCGCGAAACCGATTCGGAGTTGTTAGTAGCTGTCACTTCATTAACTCTGGCCCTCTAAAGTTACTTCATGGCGCCTAACGTGCAAATTGGCCGAATGGTTACATGCAATATTTTGCGAAAATAACGCATTTCGGGACTTTTCTGTCCAAAATGTATAGCAAATAAAAGAAATGTCGATTCATGTCAAGCGTTTTGGTCAATTAATTGGACATTTATTAATCGGTTCTTCAATCTACGAAAATATCGTGGAATTCCACTGATTCACTAATATCTATGACAATGTTATTTACTTAATGTTATCTAATTATAATATAAGAACTAGATTATACACTACTGACAATAATATGCATGTCCCTGCAAGTTGATCCAATTAGTGTAGGAAAAGAAACTAAACATTTTATTAGAAACGTAATTTTAAAAGCGTAGTTAAATAAAAAATCGCATGTCAATTGTAATCTGTCTTCGGTACAGTAATACCTAATAATGATGATCTTCACGCCAGTTAATAGACAAGGAAGGGGCGGCGAAGAATCTAATTTGTTTTCCGACATCTAGGCTAAAAGCGAGACCGAAAAGTGCTGAAAACAATTGATTTCAACATACAATGATTATACTTCGTTATATTAAAAACTAGCTTCGTCCGCGTGTAATTCGGTTATAGCGTTCCCGCGCGAGAGAGCGTTTAACTATAACAAATTATATACGAAAAACTTCGTCTTGTATCACTATTAAAAAAACCGCATCAAAATAAGTTGCGTAGTTTTAAAGAGCTAAGCATACATAGGGACATACAGACAGCGAAGCGACTTTGTTTTATACTATGTAGTGATGCTCTGATTATAGGTGTAGATACTTTAAGAGTAAATAAAACAATTATGAACTGAAATTTGTAACTATACTTATAAGACACACATATTAAAACGAAAGTGGATTTTCTTCTTCTCTACGTAAATATCTAGAAACAACTGTTATGAAAATTATGATTTTCTCTTACGGACTGGACTCGTCGCTGTAGGATCGGACTCGGAGATCTAGTTTTTATGAAGTAAGATCCTGAAACTCAACAGCTAGTCTGAATATAATGATCTAATTATGGAACTTTAACTAGGCATCTATTACTAATTAAATTACCCATTATAAGAGTACTTACTCAAATCTTGCCGTGGGTCCCGTGACTTCAATAGTGTGAAATTAAAATAGTCAAAATTACTTTTTCATAGCCATTCATTGGTGATACAAGGGCTATGCCATCTATATAATTCCCATCCTTTTGAAGTCACCGAACGGTATCTCCAATAGTTTGTCCATCCATACCTTGCTGTCCGAGCCGAGCTCCCAGTGGCTAATCGAATTTAACCCGCCTGTCGTATGCAAAGTTCAGAGCCAGGTCAAAGAGAACCCGCCACATACCGGTTTAGTATTTCATTTATGGAACTGAATTTGGGAACTAGTTTTGCATCAAAGTTCACGGAATCTAAAGCTAGTTATCAACAGAACAAACGTGAACATTTGCTGAAGTTAGCCTTTACTTGTTATGATGAAATTTAGTTATAAATGAAACATTAGTTATGTAAGGACGGGTATTGCATCACAGGTTTTAACTGCAGCGTTATTACCCAATTACCTAGGCACCTTTATTAATATTTTATTTAAATAATTAACTAATGTCTTTGTCATCACTAACAATATTTGTATGTGTTAAATGAATAAAACATGCTTCATAAATCTATACTTATAATAAGTCTGTAGAAAGGTCGCGTCTGTAACTTGAAAATTAAAAGAAACCATCGAGTCGAGGGGATACACGATACTAAACACAAAAAAATGATTTTTAGAAAACAACATATTGTCTTTGCTTTAATTGTATGTCCAGATTGCAACAAAATTTGGTATGAGGTTAGTTTATAACACTGCAGCACTGATCAACATATAGGCTACTTTATCCCGGTAAAACGCATACAGACCTAGTTCCTGCCGGTACGCTATCACCGAATTACACGCGGACTAAAGCTAGTTTTAAATAACATCATTAGGTAAGCAAAGTCAAATTACACGTCAGAAATCGTTCAAAGTTCATGAATAGCTAACTGATATAATTGTACTGTACAAACATTGACTTTGTTGTACAAAATCTAGCTTCCGCTGAGGAATATCGGGATAGAAAGTGCCTTACCTATGTGTCATTCTTGTCGTCCGTTATCAAAATCCATTTCTTGAAATTTCACGTTTATATTATCTTAATACCATAATATTTTTAACCCTTACCTATTATAGGTATGGTTTGCGCGGGCTGGTTTTCCGCAACTCGACGTCTGCGCCCGTTACCTATTATATCTCATCCGGATAAAAACGTGACTGGATCTGATGTGAAACGTGATTTTTCAAAAATAAAAATCAGCATGGCCGTTTGTACGAAACTCATTCGCCAGCTGACGCGATCATGCCTGTAATTACCTGATTTTACTGTTGATACCACATTAATGGACATGTTTTTTAATCCGGCCATTGCGAAATCTGCTGCATTGATTGGACGAAGGTTGTTGTACCTACCTGTATGTAGTCTCAAGACAACTATAATGTAGATTTAGACTCAGTTATTTATTTAGCAACCAAGTATTACTTTAATAATAACTCACTAAAAATATCTTTGTATAGTAGAATAAAATATGGTTTTGTTTTAAGACAACTCAAGAAATAAAATCTGTCAAAAATTACCGGCTTAAGTTGCATGATAAATGCTGTTTGATCATTTTATAATTAGAAACAGACAGACCAAAATAAGATCATGGGATTAAATTAATTGACAATGTTGTGTACATATTCCGTGATTTGATTCACATGTACTTATAGCAATTGACATTGGTCCTTAAGACCGGCCGCACATTATAAGAAATTATCTGTCAGAAAAAATCTGACGCTCGCCTGAAGGAACTGTGTGCATACATTTTGTATATTAGACCCCACATATTATTAGAAAAAATCTGATCAGAATTTTCCGACAAAAATTGCTTATAATGTGCGGCCGGCCTCCAGTCGGAACGGAAACTAACATGTTTTTGTTTTTCAGGCGTATCGCCAGCGAGTGTCGTCATCGGTGCAGATCGCGCGGATCGCCGCGCTGACGGTGGTGGCCGCCTCCTTCATCCTGGGCTCGTTCATCCTGGCGTCCAGCTGGATCGCCGCGCGCTCGTCCTGTCACCAGCTGGAGCAGCTGGACGCCATGCTGGACAAGGAGCTCGCGCTCGAGGGCCGAGCGTACGGCAACGACGGACTTGTAGCGGTAAGTACTGTACCATCGCGTACAGTCCCTAAAGGCGCCCTGTACAGGTTTCCATAACGAAATCTGCTATTGAAGTACCTACGAGTATACTGGAGACATTGGAGTCTCCACAATATTCATGTAAACTAGGGTGTGCTAGGTACTGATAGCGCAATGTAGGACAGTCTACTGCACACCTTTTTACAAAGCTTTTGAATAAATAACGTAGGTAATTTTTTTTCATGTTGTATACATATAATCTTAACAATAATATATTTAGTGTATGTTATGATAAAAAATGTCGACATTTGTTTAACGCAGCAAGATTTGCGTCGTCCGACCAGTGAGTGATTCCGGATTCTAGAGGCACAATCGTATAAGAAACATAAAATATCGTGACTAATTTATGCGTCTCATCTACATTGTTTGTTTGTATTCAAAGGTAGGTAGGATGTGACTAAGCAATATAAAAAGTCGTATGTCGCTTTGTCGTTAGTTGTCAGCCTTGAAAGTCGCAAGCTTTATTAGGACGCGTCAACATAGTCTAGATTCTAGAACAAAACTGGCAGGCTTTGCTTATTCATAGAAATTACTAACCTTAATCTCATAGCCCGCATAGCCGTTGTTGGTTAGTTTTATCTGGTTTGACTTTATTCCTCCCTGTATAAGAAGAATAGGCTTCCAAGAGGTTTTAAAGTTTTTATACTTACTTAACTAGCTTCTGCACGCGACTTCTCCTGCGTAGAATTCGGCTATCGCGTTCCCGTGGGAACTATGCGTTTTTCCGGGATAAAAAGTAGCCTAGTCCTTTCCCGGCACTCCAACTATCTCCATACCAAATTTCATTTAAATCGGTCCAGCGGTTGAAGCGTGAAGAGGTAACAGACAGACAGACAGTTACTTTCGCATTTATAATATTAACTAGCTGCTGCTCGCGACATCGCCCGCGTGGAATTCGGTTATCGCGTTCCTGCGGAAACTATACATTTTTCGGGATTAAAAGTAGCCTATGTCCTTACCCGGGACTCCAAAAAATCTCCATACCAAATTTCATCCCAATCGGTCCAGCGGTTGAAGCGTGAAGAGGTAACAGACAGACAGACAGACAGACAGAGTTACGTTCGCATTTATAATATTAACTAGCTTCTGCCCGCGACTTCGCCCGCGGTAGAATTCGGCTATCGCGTTCCCGCGGAACTATGCGTTTTTCCGGGATAAAAAGTAGCAGACAGAGAGGTAACAGCTGTCTGTTACCTCTCTGGAAGATATGGATATGGATTGACAGCGTCTTATGTTTTTAATCGCAACGAAGAGGCGTGTTGCTCCACCCTCAGTAGCATCTATTAGTACACAGATTGATTACTAAGATAGGCACTGAACAAGAATAGGTTTTTCCTAGAAGTGTAAGTTTTTATGATTGTACGAGTCAATCATAAAAACTTACACTTCTTGATTTAAATCTCAACGAGGCATGTTTCTATCAGGAGCATTCGTTATTAGATAGTGTCAGTACCAAAACTTACCTAAATATTCGTATGACACAACAGTTATTTAGTTATTTTGGTACAAAATGGCCAAGTTAAGCATGTTTCACAGTTTAGTCATATGGAACTTTCGAGGATGACGGAATTATTTACTTTTTACGCCGGTATTGTGTGCTGTCGTTATGTAATAGTTGCGAGGCTGTCACAACTGCTATATGGCTGTGTTTGGGTTCAAGCAGCCAGTAAAGTACTCGGTTAGCGATTGCACACACGGAGATGGTCGAGTCGGAGCGACGCCGCCACTCGTTCACCTTGAATCTCTTCTCGAGTGTTACGCAAAGCTGCGATCCTAGCGGAGGTTTTTTAGATTTTGTTCCATTGATGGTGCACGGCGATACGAGGTTAATTATTCAAATTAGCACAATTGGTACATGCATTATGCATAACAGGCTCATTGTATGTTGAATTTAATGCAGAAGTCCTTTGTTTTTTCTGCAATGTACACACTTCTTTTTGTCGGTGTGTAACCATCTTGAATGCGTGCCTACCCTGAGGTCTATCCTGATTTATATAATTGGAGTCATATGCAAACACAATTAATTATTATTTATTATACAATATCTCAAGCAACTTTAAGATCCGTGGTTGCGGTTGGTTTACACGGAAACGAACATAGGTAGGT
This sequence comes from Aethes cnicana, assembly GCA_963971205.1. NCBI lineage: Eukaryota > Metazoa > Arthropoda > Insecta > Lepidoptera > Tortricidae > Aethes > Aethes cnicana. Next base: position 6,440,756 of record OZ020285.1, read on the forward strand.
ATTCGACTTCATGCGTGAGAACCACTTTGGAAGGATTTAACGCGGTTAACACTTACGAAACAAGCGTTTATTCATTTTACTTTCATCTTCTACTAAAGAACTTTCATTTTGATTTAAAACGATATTTAATTCAAGCAATAATTTCATGTTTTATGCTCATGAACAAAGTGATTTGCTTAGATAATAAGTCTTACGTTAGGTTACATTAAAATCTACATACTTCATAGTAAAAAGTTAACCGGTATTGCTTCTGGGATTGCATCACTGGTGCCGTGTGCAGCGAAGTAAAGTCAAAGGCCATGTCAACTTCTAATGAGGCTTTATAGAATTAATGGCCACGGGTTATTATGTCTAACTTCGGGTCGGCGACATTGCGGCGAAAGTTGCGGCCGGCTGGCCGTTGAACCCGGTCGCGAATGCATCTCCGAACAACGTCTTTCTGCATTTCCAATATGGCACTTACTGTGTGCAATGCGTCATTTCGAAAGTGCAATTATTTGTGTTAGTGTCTGAACATGACTGCCAATCATATAAGAGCATTAAAATGTATGCAGTTACGCAGGAAATATTGGTGGATATTTAAACAAATAATTACAAACTCAACTCAACATTCACGAATGAAGCAAAAATCATTAGGTACTTAGGTATACGTTATCAAGTGGACAGTACTTCATTCTCATAGAAAAGACATAAACGCGCGTGGCAAAGAGCTTGCTCTATAATAGAAAGTTAAAATCCATCGAAAGTTCCTCCATACATAAATATTGCAATAGCAACGTTAGGACAATAGTTCACTATTTTTTCAAGAGTAATTAAAACTTACATACATGCTAACTGATTTTATTCTTAAATACATTAGGTAGGTACTTATCCGGAACGTCAGATAATAAATAGCCGATAAACAATACTAAATAACGTCAATAAAAATAAACACCGCATGAGATGTTTTGTTAAAAGAATAATTGAATGTCAAAACATGTAATGTATTTGCGAGTATCATTTTCTTTAAAACTAGTGTCTATTTCACTGGTTTTTACCATGACAGTTACTTCTCACAGTTTTTACAAAGGCACGGTCTTTCACGCCTTTTGTGCGCGAGCTAACAGCCCGCATTAAGTTAAGCTATACTTGTCTCGGTTACAGTTATCTGTGCATTGATTAATATTGTTTTTCAAATTTAAAATAGACTGACCATACTTTCTTTTCCTGTTGTATTGTTCACAAGTGGCTGTGATATGTACGGTCACACTTATTGTCATGTTAAACACTTGCTGGTCAGCCAGCTCGTCACGCTGATGCTTTCCGTGAATTTGTCAGCCAACTACAAGGTTTTTCTTTAATGACCGTATTGAGTTGAATGCACAAGTTTGAATATAAACGTTATATAGAACAACAGTTGTGGCCGTGATAAAACCTGTCCAAGATACTGTTCTAGCTGTTTTACAATATATAAATATACCTACATGTAGACGTGTCGCATTAGTATGGAATAAGGTTTACGTGGGTTTGATGTAATGTTGTTGGTTTGTCAAAAATCAATATACCTAAATAAATATAATACCAAATACTTACTGACGGATTGACAGACGACGCACAATCAAAACTAAAAGTCGTATGAAGCTGAAATTTGGCATGTAGGTTCTTTGGGCAGTTTCCGAATGCACTAAATAGGTTATCCCGAAATTCCTAAGGAAACAAGTAAAAATGGGCCCTCGTGGGCGTGGCACCACGGGATACGGTTAGTCAATATAATAAAACTCTTCCGTCTCATACTGACTGACTAACTCACTGACAGATAACGCACAACCGAAACTGCTTGTTGTAAAAAGCTAAAATTTGGAATGTAAGTTCCTTAGGGAGTGTAGGGGGAGCACTAAGAAAGATTTCCCGAAATTCATACGGGAACCGGAGGAAGGGGACCTAACACGCGGGAGAAGGGTAATAGTTGGGTATTAAGTAGTTGTAGTTAATGTATATATGTATTTAACCCGTGCAGTATTTCTTACATGTACCTGTGCAAATTGTATTGTATTTTAACTCATAATATTTTATAATCACTGAATTTAAAACGTTTAAAACGTATACATTAAAAGAGCGTTAAGTCCTTCATTCCACCATGACCGATGCAATCAAAATTATCGTGGTTTTGTTGAGTGGAACAAGGTGAATTTCGGCCAGCGTGGACGTTGCGAATGAGTCAATGAGAACGCAGGTCATTCATTCCTAAAGAGGATGCGTTCTTAAAAGCGAGGTCGCGTCGCTATGATTATGAACGAACGAATGGATTTGTTCACGATTTGTCTCATAATAACCGTGGAGCGTGTTATTTGTTGTTAATCTGTCTTAATTAGAATTTGGACAATTCATTTCACTTTCAGTTCAAGTCAGGGTAACCGTGTCTGAAATTAATCTCGCTAAATTATTTCTTCTTTTTTATTATTTGTATATTAAACTAGGCGTCTCCCGCGGCGTAACCCGCCCACTTAGTCCCATTTTTTCCCGATCCCGTAGGAATTTCGGTATATCCTCTCTTAGTGCTCCTTCTACACTCTCCCATGAACCTACTTTCTTCGCTTTCTAACTAGGACCTTTAGTTTCGGCGGTCCGTTGTCTGTCTGTCACTCAGTAATGGAACTGTTTTATAGATATTGATTGATGATGTAACATTAAGTACCTACAAACTAATCTTAGTTGCGCTTTTAGTGCATAACTGAACCGATTAAGAAATAAAATAGTATGGACCTAGCTTTTACTGCCAAAAGACGGACTAAGCTACCTAAACAAGCATATCTAGATATTCTAGTAGATTAATAAGCATTTGAGACAAAAATCTAGAATTGAGTGGAATGTCACGATATGTAGGATTCCGAGCGGAAACGGGCGATTTTCCGCGCGCACGCGCATCGCAATGATCTTCGGTCACATCCGTCCTGCGATGCAGTCATCTGCTAATTAATAACCTGGTAACACTAAATGACGGTGTGACCAGCAAGAATTACAGCAGACGATAGAGGACCAATGTCATTATTAAATAAAGAGTCATGGTCGTGACTTGTAGGTAAACACATAATTTTGATACGTGTTTGTTACCAATTAGTACTTTAGTGTGCGGGTGATAATGATGCCTATATTATATCTTAGATGACAAATAGACATACCCTTGGCTTTTTCAGTCAGTCACTGTCTTTATCTTGCTAACAGCAGAATACTCTCAATCTCTTAAATTTAAAGTTCGACTCTCGGCGAGTCATCTCGCATTTTCTCGGTATATATAATACCTAAGTACTTAATTTTCGTCACAGGGTGGACACGGCCTATAGACACAATTCGAATGAAGTGTCAATGTTTGCGTGCGAGGACGTCTGTGTGCGTCCGAGGACGTCTGTACACTTGTAAATGTGTGTGTACCAACTACTAGATTCGCCGGCTAGTGGCCATTCTGTCTGTATGTAGTACTATTAAACATTCTATATCTATTTCAGAGTGCTAAACGAAAGTCCACCACCCAGGCTGGTGCAACGTCTTAGTATAAAAAGGTATTCTGTGGTGTAACGCCGAGCGTTGAGTAAGCAACCTTTATAAGGAAACCCTAGTCTAGTAGTAGTCTTGTTTCATCAACTTGATACGATATTTTCCTTCAATGCAATGTTTCCATGAAAAATAATAAAGATTATTACCTACTTATCCTGCTTCCGCGTGTTTTTATAGGGTCGAGTTCTATTTATTCGCCGATCGCTGCACGTCCGAAGCCAGGTATCAGGAAGGTCGTAGTAATGATTAACGTTTTCTGTTTGATCATTCCCGGTCTGCGGTGGGCCACCCGTCACACTTCCTCATTTCTATAAACTTTGTCAATATATATTTACCTACTACCTTTGAAACTTCTACTCTGGCGACACACTAAAGTTTCCAATTGTGGTTGGCTTTTACTTCTGTAATTTCCTAATTAGGTTTGGTGCGACTTTCGATTTTGATTGGGTTTTGGCATTGTTTAGGTAACATTACTGTCCGTTTTATGTCTTTTAACATAACATATTTGAAGGAAGACTGTGATTTATTGATTATAAGGCTTTCAAAGTTTCTTTGTTTTTACTGATTACCTATCAGTGGGGAATCCAATTACTAACTATCGGCTTATCAGTACGTAATATAGATAAGTATATCCATAAATGCTGAGAAAATCCGTTGATGGTATCTTCAAAGTTTCTCTGCGCAAGAGCAATTTCCTCGGTATCACGCAACGTTTGAGGCAGACGGCAGCGACTAAACGCCATAAATGTTTCGCAAATCCAGTAAAAGTGTTGTGGGCGGAGCGCACAATGCGACAATAGCGCCGGCACGGCAACGTAATCGCCGTTTTCTATCGGATTGGTTGCGGTGTCGCGCTCCGCCGGGCGGCGCCCGCGCCGGCGACGCTGCTCATTTTCACGCTGTTCGCTCGCTCCAGCAGAAAGTTAAGGATATGTTTATCACATGACTATTAACCACAACTCCATAGGTAGCGTGCACAATTATTGAGCCATCCTCGATGAGACTCTTTGTTTACCCAAACTCCCACACTAACAACAATGAATAAATGCATTTAAGATAAGTAGATACTACCAAAAACCACCGTATTTATAATCAATCATGCCAGCGAGGCCAAGCGACCTTGCACTTTTCCAATGAATGTTTTTTAAACGTTTTGCATGATTGCGTAGTCACCGCCAGTGATTATCCAGTGAGAAACACCACAATTGTCATGAACAATGACGAGCCACGTAGCCGGTAGGTAGATATTTGTCCGTGCATAAATAGCTAACCTACGTTAAACTTGCGTAGAGATCTTCTACTATCTAAAGTCCCGCGCCTTCACATTTCAAAACGCTTCAATGTATTTGATAAGCACCACCAACACTCTCAACACATGTGTACGTGCTGAGACAGCCATCAACTATGCGTTGAGAGTGTTGGTGGTGCTTTTTAAATACTAAAAAAAATATTGAAGCGTTTTGAAACGTGAAGGCGCGGGACTTTAGATAGTAGAAGATCTCTACGTGCCTACGGGTTACCTCGCAAAGGCATCCGCCATTTTGTGACGAGCGTTTTGATGTTTAGTGCGCTAAAAGTGAACGGGGACTGCGGTCAATGTTTTTGCTTTGTCGCAGTAAGAATACCTACTAAGAGTCGCTTTTGTAAAGGTTTGATCTGTAACTTTATTGCGAGACTAAAATGTCAATGATATAAGTATTATTACCAACCAGCCGTTCGTCCCACGTAAACTTGCGTTACCCCGATGACGACCTGTAGACGGTTAATAAGTAAGTTATAGAGGAACTAAAAAACGGCTTTGACCCGTAGAAAACTCGTTCCCGTAGAAATATCGTGATAAAAAGTATTCTATGTTACATATTCGGGTCTCAAACTATCTCCATATCTTTCATTCAAATCGGTCTAGTCGTTTTGTCGCGTGAAGGAAGGATAAACAAAGAAACACACTTTCACATTAGTATAAGTTGTATGGATTTTATTTTATAAACCTAGGTAAATATTATTTCAAAGGATAAAGTCGAACCCTCTCAGTGGAATGTGTAGGTAGGTATCTTGTAATTTTCCACAGGTAGGTAATATTTCGAAACCTGTCAAGTGGCTATACGATAATCCGCTTGAGATACGTTTCATCATTTCGATTTATTTACTATGGTATTAACAAAAAATTTAGGAGAGAAGGATTTACGGACTGTACGGCAACGTCTCACTTTGGTCCGGTTAGCGATGGAAGATCACCTTTCTCGTCAGTACAGTCGACATCAAAGAGATGTTTACACTTTTGGACTTGAAAAAATACGGAATAGAGCGCAAAATACGCGTAAAAATAAACAATCTGACCAAATTTCAGGTATTCTGTCTGATCAATTCGATTAAATTTGGCATGGATATAGTTGGAGTCCCGGGGAAGGACATAGGCTACTTTTATCCTGGAAAAACTCGTAGTTCCTGCGGGAACGCGATCGAATTCCACGCGGGCGAAGTCGCCGGCAGAAGCTAGTTATCTATACATATATAGTCTAGGTTTCTTCTGCCTCTGTCGTTCATGGAAGTTAAAACACACATTGTAGGTAGACACGCACTCGTATTACCTACCTGACAAAGGACGAATTACGTTTTTAATTATCATAAAGCATTTAAACTCGAGAAGAATGTAATAAACGTTACAGACACGCGGCTCGGAACACCTGCCTGAACCTTCAGGAATTTATCTCGTCGGAGCCGGACCATTTTTTTTTTCATTTTGTCAAGTTTAGAACCTTGTCGTGGATGACACTTGGGCATGCTCTGTAAAAGAAAAAGACGGACAGACATTGTATATAAAGTACGAGTATAATAACTAAGTCGAATTTAAATTTAAGGCGGTTCATAGACCCAGCTCAGCCGTCACTGTCACTCGTGGGACGAGTGAAAGAGAAAGCGCTACGCATAGAACGCCCGATTTAATGACTTTAAAAAAAAATGGCATTTATAAAGCTGTCGATGTATCAACTTAAACTTCTTCAATCATTTATTCAGCAAATTGGCCACATAGGGGCACTTTTACACGTCAGAAAAGAATTTACTAGCGCTTCCTAGACCCATTGCTTGAGAAGAAGCGCCGCAACAAACTCAAGCAGAAGGCCTTTTTTCAAAATTTACACATAGTTATAACATTTACATTACATGTATAAAATATACATATCGGTACGTACTACAATTACATTGAAGGGATGTATAGTCCCTAACTTAAACTTAAATCTAAGATCTTAGAGATGTATAGTCTCCAAGGGTCCAGAAAAAAAAATATTATGGAGATGGCCTCCATTGTCAAATAAATATAAATTCCATAGATGTCGACAGTCTCAAAATGTCAATAAATAATGAAATACATCATGTATAAAAGAGTTCATTAATACATGTCAATAAGAACATGATGAGGTCTCTCGCTTAAAATGTTTGACTTAGTAATATATTTAAAGCTAATGATTATTTTTAAACGTCCTTGCAAGCATGAACAGACCGGACCCCACAGTATGCATATAATATGGATATTTTTTGTGTTATAATTAGTTTTACACTGTTTGATATAATAAACTGGAGTAAAGTTGAATTAGCGGTCCGAGTTAGAGGTTACTTTGGAATTAAATTGTATCGAGCGAAGTTTCGTGAAACGTGTATCGAAAGCTGTCAATGTAAGGATGATATAATCAAATATAACATATGTTTTTTCATATCTCTAACTTTTAACATTTCTTAGAAAAGTATGATCTTAAATGAGCAATTTGACGATGCTGGGTCAGGGAAGGGCCTTAAGCACCTAATTAAAGCGCTCGCTGTCTTGAAAACAAATATTAAGAGGTAAGTTACACGTAGTGCACGGGCCTTTCTGCTAAGAAATCAGTACCTAATGTGTGTAAATTCCGCAAAGCTGTCTAGGCATTTGTGTTCACTGGCAGACTAGTAAAAGTCCTCCCATAACGTGAGGAGGACGAAGTCGACTCCACGACCCAACTCTTCTTCTTCTTCTTCTATAATATTATTTTTGTTTTGTCGCAGGACGAGCCGCTGCCGATCGGCAATGCGCACGCGCTGCACGGCGCGCCGCCGCCGGCGCCGGTCGATCTAACTCAGAGCCCGCCCGCGCCCGCCAGCCAGACCAGGGACGACGCGCTCAACCACGCAGAGTCCAAAGTAGACGAAAACAAATTACAGGTGTGTACCTATTCTAATCTACACTCCGTCTAGCCTTGACTTGCTTGCGATGTCGTTTACTCGACACACAGGCTGAAAATGAAAAACACGCTGACTGGGAGTTCGTACCTCATACCATGGTTAGCTGGGCGGATTGCGTAATAGTACATTACTACAGAGGCCGGGAAGGAGGAAGTTGCAGGCTGAGTATTTATATACGGCCGAACGAAGAGAGGCCGGATAGTTACGAGGCCGACAACTTCCGTTCTCCGCCAATGTATGTATAGTGCTTTTCTCAAACATGCAATGAAATAAATAAATAAAATAATATTTTATATATGATATATTTTATCTTTTTTTTTACATATTTAAATAAAACTGCGATAACTATGTAGCAAATGTGGTTCATGTTTTTTTAATAGCTGTATTGGCAGAATGTCATAGCGAACCATAGAGTAAATATTGCATGTAGCTTTTTTAAATGGCGGAATGCCAAGATGCTGTGTCACAAATATATCAAATGGAAATTTAAAAAAAGTGAGTTGCCGGCCTAGGCCTGCAACGTTTGTATGAAATTTCATTATAGACCAATTGTCTAGCCGCGCCTGAAACGTGATACTTCCCAGGCTAATAAGAAGAACATAATATCAATATTTCATTGCATGTTTGAGAAAAGGCATTTTTCCAAGGTAAAAAAGGCATGTCGTACATTTCACATCAATGGGAACTTCTAATCTAACTAAACGATATGCACACTATTAACTGTGTATAACTTCAGCCAGTGTAGTTTTTTTACAACTCTGAAGTTTTAATAAGCATACGGACCTTTATATGTGGTTGCCGCTACATATGGACACTAAAAGCGTCTAAACAGCTTATAGGCTAGTTAATACTTAATAGAAACAATCTACAGCATAACTATAAGCTTTGAAATAGATAGGCGAACAATAATTAATATAATTGTATTAATAAAGGATTATGCTAAGCGGATAGGATTTAATGAGCTGAATCTAAATTGGGATCATGATTATGAACAGATAGAAAACTTTGGCTGAATGAAGCTGTATCGCTAACTTACCTAAGTTATCTCATTAACACCGTCTACGTCTAGGCAACGCGGTTATTGGATCCGACCAAATTGATCCTACCACCGGCAGGATTAAACTATTCTGTTTCACAATTCCCATAATACACGCATTGAATAACAATATCATGCGTACTAATTAGGTACTTGAGTCGTAACTTATTTCTCCGTCTGCAAATGTTATCGAAATGAAAGTAGAACTGCACAATGAACTCGCCGGTTTTCTCTCCGTTATAGATTTAACGTGAATGCAAGCTAACTCATAAAACCACACTCACGTAAGCAAATCACTTAGAAACGCTTAGTACACTTAATAAGTGTTAAGTAATTCCTCCTTTTGATCTGGAATAGGTATACATATCTGTAAAACCCGTTCGTTCACTTTTGGTAGCGGGACAGCCGCCGCTTGCACAGGAGGCATAATAAACTAAACGAACCGGTGTTTAATCCATTAAAATCGTCAGCATGAAACAAGTGGTGATCGTCTGAAGACAATATTGACGATCGTGTAAATGACAATACCATTATCGGGTTTTAATTACACGCAGATGTTAACGCGCAACTCGCGCGAGGTTAATCTTTTGTGTCGAGGGGCTCAGCTTGTTTGTGCAATGAAGCACAGTGTTACGACTGATGTGTGATGTCACTTCGCTTTCACTCGCCGTAGGTAATTCTCCGTGCACTGCCACCGTTGCAACGAGAAAGCCGCCTATCATTTTTTCACTCGCCAAAACAAAATTGACCAATTTCAAGCAATATTTCATAGCCACTTAAATGAGGCTTGACACTGAATTTGTCTCACAAGCGGCTAAGTGGAAAGAAAGCGGTACTTATATTTATATTATTTCGTTTTATTGACATTGCAATGCAGCAACATTAAATGTCTCACTAACCGGTCTGGTATTCTGGGTACACAGCTGCAGACTATTTATTCGCTCTCTATCAGGAGATATTAAGTTTCTCTTTAATTTTCTACGGTAAAGAACAACTGGGAATAGGAAAAAAAACTTGTTATGAGGGTAGTTTGTAACACTGGTCAACATATATAGCTTACTTTTTATCCCGGAAAATCGAATAGTTCCCGCGGGAACTCTATCTCCGGATTCCAAGCGGACGAAGTCATGGGCAGAAGCTTATTATTAGTAAAGACTAGCTTTTCCCCGCAACTTCGTATGTGCAGAAGTATAAAAAATTAAAAAATCCCGTTTTTTCCGTTCCCGTGAGAAATTCGGGAAATCCTCTCTTAGTGCTCCCCTACGTTCTCTAAGGAACTTGCATGGCAAATTTCAGCTCTCTACGGCCAGTAGTTTCGGCTCTGCGTTGATCGATCAGTCAGTCAGTCAGTCAGTTTCTTGTTTTATATATATAGATGAAAAGCAATTTTTAAGTGTAACAAATCAATGATTTTTGATGTTAAATATGACATATGCATAAATCTTTCGTTAGATGTTTTTGTAATCTATGTCGGCTAGGTGGGAAACCTATTGGAGTCAATAATATTTTAAGTAAGTATAAAGTTGAACGAGTTTCATGGAACGACGACATTAACGTCCCCCAGTAATTAGCCGTAGGAGTACCGTTTTAAAGGCTTACAGTTACGACCCACTGAAACGTTAGTAATTTCATGGATTTTATTGAATAAAAATACCTCCTTTCTATATTAAGAGAAACCTTTAGTAAGGTATTTTAGGGTTAATTAATGGTACAATATATAATTCGCCGGGTATGACACTCCGGTCACTGTGTATGGGTGACACAAGTAACGCCATCACTGCTGTGTGTTGCAAGTGGTGTGTTAAAAATAATCCCGTGAGTGTGTCCAGTGAGTGTTTTATTAAATTACTAGCTTCTGCCCGCGTGGAATTCGGTTATCGGGTTCCCGCGGGAACTACGCGTTTTTCCGGGATGAAAAGTAGCCTATGTCCTTTCCCGGGACCCCAACTATCTCCATGCTATATTGACAGAGTTACTTTCGCATTTATAATATTAATATGGATATGGATAATATATAATATGGATTACGTTCATTCTTTTATAACTTGATCTATTGTGTGCTTTACCCTTCATTTGTTCCCTTCATTAGGTCAACTACTTACCTATTTACTTGAATGAAGTAAGTATTATTAGTAAATTATTCTAATCACATTTAAACACAATAACTTATTTTACAAAAACAGATAAGTTCCTACACCTACCTAGAGATTACGGATGCACTCATATTCTCAACTACCTACTTCTAAAATTGAAATCATAAGATCATCGTGACCTTGCAGTGGCACAATAATTACCTACGACTACTTGCTGGAAATTTTCGTTGTAAATAAAAAAAAACTGAATGGTTTTCCTTATGGGTCGACTCTGAACTTAGAGGACACAGTATAGATAATAGGGTACTTGCTTAGGAGGGTATGTAATTTTTTCTTCGTTTAAGCCACCTAATCGTCAGGACGACCGTTGCAATATAACTTAGTATGTTAATGAATAGTTAGGTTTCTAGATACTGTATTTATTAGCCATTGTTAAATTACTGACATAGAATTCATAAGTATATCGCGCTGAAGGACATGTTTTTCATAGCATTATTATGTACCTATTTTGTAGATTTTTTAAAATATCAATGGTATAGCACTCAGCCCAACTGATGGTAAGTGGTCACTGCGGCCCATGGACACCGAAATCCTATGTCCTAACCCCCCATTAAGAAACCTTAAGATCTCGAATACGTTGCCTACCCTGAAGCCTAAGATGGAATGCCTCTGTGCCAGAGATTTACCGGAACACAACAGTGCGAGCACTGCTGTTTGGCGGCAGATTAGCGGGGAAAGACGGTGGTACCACCCCGGACGGACCTAGCACCAGGCCCTACCACTAAGCAAGACAGTTTAATTAAAACTGAACATTACTACTTCAATCAATTGTAAAAATAAATGTTACGTGCGATGTCGTCTATATCTATAACGCTATACCAACTAATAATACGACGTCTGCAGAAGTGACGTCGTGTGACCGTATAAGTATCTATGTCAGGGTTTACCTAACTCTACAATCTACAACTACTGGTCGGATTGCCACAAAATTTGGTATGAGTGTAGATTATATCCGGGTCAAAACACATGTAGGTTAGTTTTTCCCCCCCGGAAAACGCATAGTTCTCGAAGGGGTGCTATAATATAACCGAATTCAATGAATTGTTGCCAAATACCGAATTGACATGGTTTTATATTTGTATAAGACGATGAGGTGTAATAAATGCGGGTATTTACAAACGGAGGGCTGCAACAATAGTGCGCGGGCGCATTGTTTCGCGCAGGATGTCCGAGCCATTGTGGCCGGCAAACAGCACAGAACGAGATCCTAGCTGTTTTATACCATTCCATTGACTGTTCGATGAAATTCGATGATTTGCACACATTTCATATTTTTTATACCCATTACGAAGATAATAGTCATATAGATATAGATAAAAGTCAGATGTAGTGAATATATAGGTATTTTCCATCGAGAAATCTCGGGAATCTGACAAGACCGAACTGTCGATCAATTACTGACCGAGTTTAATGAGTTTAATGACTGACACGTGTATGTCCTTTTGTGTGAAATTCTATCATCAATAGACAACATTTCAAATTTTTTGTAAGGCGTATTTCGAAAACCATTTCGGTATCTCTGTGCAAGGGATTCAAATTAAAATTTTCAGAATTCTTCGTTTATTACTTTTTGAGAAAATCGTGTTTTAGTGGTAAGTGCGTGCCGTCCAAATGCCTTCCATGTGACGTCATATAGATAGAACGCTATATGGATGAGCGCTATAGCTCAGAATTATTTTTGACTTATGTTATGCCCTTAGAATTAGGATTTTTTTTATTGAAAAAAATTGAAGCTTTCTAACTAGCTAAAAAATACATGTAATTTTTTTATATTTTCAATTGAAGATATATCAGTCATTAAATTCTCAAAATTTCCAATATGAGTGAATGTAAATTGAAATTTAGTTTTTCATTAACGTTTATAGTTTAATTAATCTCTAAATTCATTCCGTTGTTAAATATGTAGGTACCTACATATATTATCTACAGAGTTCGTTTTGAATTCGGTTATATAGCGTTCCCGCGGAGACTAAGCGTTTTTCCGGGATAAATTTCGATGACTTTCTCGAAACCAGCAGTGTGCGTCTGACTACTACTGACTTGAATAGGTATTCTCCGCCATCTTGAACTATCATCGTCATATGTCATTTAATTTACAGAAAACTTAAACCTTCCTCAAGAACCACTATATATAAAAAAAAAAAACTGCATCAAAATTCGTTGCGTCGTTTTAAAGATCTAAGCATACATGGGGACAGATAGACAGCGAAGCGACTTTGTTTTATACGATGTAGGTACTGATAAACGAATTTATGTTACATGTATCATTATTAATTAAATTATCTCATAGGTACCTACTTTATATTTGTTTAGGATATTTCAACCGATTTAATTTCCTCACGTGTCTGACTAAACAAGCGAGGTATTGTTTATTGTGGAAATACTGAAGCTTAATGCTATTATAATGAGCGTAATAAAAATACCAATGCACGATTTTAAAATTATACAGTTGTATATCTGATAGGTACTTATACATGCCGCTCCATTGTATGTGCCTAAATATAAATATGGACTTATGGAGTTCATATTTATCTTTAGGTGCTAATTCAAATGCAAAAGGTTTTTCCTTTTTAGACATTGACGAGGAAACTATTTTTAAAAACAAATGAGTTTGACCGTTGTCGCCAGCTTACCTACAGCTGGCGGCGGTTAGCAAATTACACGTACTTGGTACTCAAGGTCATTTTGGCGGAACTCGAAAACAATAGCTTCTATTTTTCGGAGCCATAAAGACTACCAAATAAAACCTCACTTGAAATATCAACTATAATTCGAGAAAATCTATCCTTTACAGAAAATTGACGATGTCAATCCCAAGTTCGACGGATCGAACTCGGAGAGCGAGGAGAGCTCGGAGTCGGACAGCGCTGAAGACGAGGACCTGGACCTGGACGCGGGCCGGCCGATGATCAAGCTGCCCGTGCAGTTCGACCTGGACGACCTCGCGGGAGCCTTCCTGGCCAACAACCAGAAGTGAGTACCACGGACGACAGCTCTGTCTACAGGACCTGGACCTGGAAAATTATCAAACTGTCCAATCCTTCTTCACGTATCTTCAGCAGTGGTCGATACAATCCTAAGTAGTCCCAATTGTTTTCGGTTACAGGGGCCGCATGAACTGCGTAGTGGAGCGCCGGCGCGAGGACCCGATGATGGAGCGTCGCTTCCCGTTCAACATACTCGGGGCGTTGGCGCCGCGCGCCGCGCAGGCCGAGCGCATTGCCATCATCTGCCACGGCGGCGACGAGCCCAGGTAACAACAATAACACAGTCGAGCGCCGCTCCGCGTTCAACATCCTCGGGGCCTTAGAACCTTTCATTTCATTCTGCAACAGGAAAATTCGACTGATTTTGGAACTAAATACGTAGTACCCACCTACCTAACCTCTATCGTGGATGACCTGTCACCTTTGTCGAAAAAAATACCTATTGACTTGTTTGTTTACACAAAAAAAACACGTTTTACACATCAAAGATTGGCATAAGGAAAAACAAAAATGAGTGTTAATAATTAATTACTAACTACTTAATAAATTTACAAATTGCATAACAATTTTACATTACAATTCCAATTATTATATGAAAAAAAAAAACATGAAATTTCACTAATATACTTAAATAACTTGAAACATTTGAAGGTGACATCGAAAGATTCTAATACGAAGAAAAACAAATAAGTAAAATGTTCTTAATTTTCGATTAACCTTTTCTGAAGCTGAACACTTTGGAGATTATTCGTTTTAATTATTCTAGTGCGTTAATTTTGCTTAGTCTGATTAAGATCCAACGTAATAGTAAAATATTTATCGCGCTCATAAAACCCATTTAATGAAATACGGTTAATTCCAATGAGTTTTAATTTTAATTAAACTCAGCCGGCAGTTAAAGAAAGGTGCAAACTTTACATAACCTAACTGAGATTTCACACTTTTCAGCCTTTATACTACAAAACCCCTTCACGCCCGCTTTTAAGATGAAAAAGGGAAAGTGACAAATGCGCAATGAAGTGGCTAAGCTAGATTGGCTTTGCAAGTTTACACCACTTTCTCTCCGAAGGATATAAATGGGTGTGAATAAGACGTAATGTTTTGTTAAAATTATAATTATGCTCAAACTGAATGCGCTGGCGGTTTTAATATAAAGTTGAACATTTCCGTATTTTATCACGTCTATGTTAAATAATTTAAATAAATTATTAGAGATATGTTGTTAAAAACGTAGATATTTCAAGGCTAAATCGCATCTGAAAAGCAAAACACAACTTTATGGTTTATGCAAATTTCATATTATTACTTTAAAGATACATGTGCCTCTAGGTACCTATATTATAACCAGAGCCGGGAATTTTCACGGCAAAACAAAAGACTGTCGCAAAGTTACAAGTGTTAGAAACATTTTTGTATCGATATCGATAGTTGCGTACCTGATAGAAGAACAAAACGGTCCACCAAATAAAGGTTTGTATAAAATTAGATAGAAATAGGTAGATGCAATATTTTCAGTCAGTACCTACACACAGCTGCACATGACATTTTATTTGGTTTCTGATATTTGATCTCTGGGCCGTAGACAGTTTCGTTTACTATTTAAAGTTATGCATTTTAAAGCTATTATGTATAGATACTAAATGATCGCTCAATTTCACTCGACGTCTTAAAATAAAGTTCATTGTAACTGGTATGTCGTTCAGGTTGAGTTAGTTTTCAGATATTTCTAGTAAATGTTCGTAATCACGATTTCAGTCGCTTCGATAATAATACTCGATATCGATAAAAAAAAGTTTCTAACACTAGTAACTTTGCGTCAGTCTTTTGTTTTGCCGTGAACATTTCGGGCTTTAATTATAACGCACGTAGATTTTCTAATTTGCAAATAAGCATCTACATCAAGCCGCGAGATGAATGTTGTGGGTAGACAACTAATTACGGATAATACCTGTGTAGGCGTATATGTCTACGATAAGAGCTACCAAACAAAGAACAGAAGAGTTAACATATATAGGTACTTTTTAATGAGCGTCGCAGCGAAGACGCAGCTTTCATATGGAATTGTCATACAAATAGTGTAATGGTGACGTCATAGTTTTGAGGTATCAAATCATTCATTACTTTTAAACATTCAATGAAATATTTAAATTGATTTTCTAAAACAAAATATGTTGAAAAATAATCAATCGCAATTTTTTCGTCAACTTTTTAATAATTTAGTTTCATTATTTTATTGAATGAACCGATAGGGCCAGAAAGTTAACGAGTGGCATCCGCAACCGGAAGACGAGTCGTCTAGGCCTCGAACAAGATGCAGCGACGACCATTAAAGATCTGATCATACTTAATTATATGCTTTCTGTCGAACAGGATCCCATGCATATGATCATAGACAATAATGAATGTGATAGTCTTAGGGTCCGTTCCGAAACACGCTCACAGCGTTTCGGGATACTTAGCGTTGGTTGATTCAAGTACAGTTGACGGACAGGATGGTCGTTAAATATAGCCGCAGAGCTGTCATTCCATACAGAAACGTCATTTTGTCCCATAGTAAAATATTTGACGTTAACGTTAATTTTAACGAACGGTTTGAATCAACCCACCCTTAGTGAGCGCGCTCACAGCGCTCATGGAGGAATTTGATGACGTCATCGAAGACGTCATTGATAGACGCTCACGGCGCTCACGCTGCGAGACATGGGCGCTGTCAGCGCAAACGTCATGGTGACATTTGAACATAGATTTGACAGGACATGATTCACAAAAGTTTGACAGTTACTAGCGTTGGCGCTGTGAGCGTACTTATGGTGCTTATGATCGTTCCGAATCAAAAATCAATCGATTCGGGACACTTATGAGCGTTGTGAACGCTGTGATCGCATTGAGCGCGACACGGAACGCACCCTTATATGGGCCTAAATATGGAGTGTGGAATGCGTCTCGGTAAGGAGCGTAATCTTATATGGCGTAACAGTTGAAAACGTGTCCAGCGGATTTGATAAGCAACAAAACAAAACACACTCGCCTCACAACCGTTTTCGCTGCGTTTTCGCCTCAGCAGCGCCATCTGAAGGCGCCACTCGCCACTGCAGACTATCCGTCTAGGTGGCTTGACTGGAGTAGCGACCACAGCGCCCCCAATCTAGCCGATTTGGTGTCCACTTTTGGAACTATAAAGATTGTGCTCCTTTACTTCAACCCTCCATAGGCCTAAAGACAGCGAGATGCTAGATGTGCATTTGTTTCCAGGCCTATGAACTTCCC
>OZ020285.1:6458141-6491720 GCA_963971205.1 Aethes cnicana
GGGTGCCTCTATTTGGCATAATTCTTTTTGTCCGAAACTGTTTACGCATAACAGGCTTCGCATAATTTATCTACGCCGAATCTCGACTTTGCCGAATTTTTATTAAGCATAATTCTTTAATGGCCGAATGGGTGTTTAGCCGAATATTGTGTTGGCATAATGTTGACTTGGCCGAATTTTATTATGCATAATATTGTTTGGCATACTAGTAATTTACCAGAATTTGGATAGGCCGAAATATTGTCCGAATTTATGTCCGAAATAACAAATTATGTAGGGACGGTGTGCGCGGTAACACCCAAAGTTTGGAGCAAAGCCGACTCGCATAGGTTAGGTTAGGTTATTTTTTATATAAGTAAACGAAATTATCAGTTAGTAAAAATCCCCTTCCCCCCAATATCATGATTGATGTTATACAGGATACTGATTTAATTAAATCGACGAGAATAAAGGTATGCGAAAGTAGTTTTCGGCGAAAGTAGTTTTCTGCCTAAACAATATTCGAAATTCGTAAATTATGCGTGAAAACCATTCGGCGTAAATAGATTATGCGGAATAGAATTCGACGAAAGATCGTTATGCGAGTTTAGTTTCGGCGTAAACACTATTATGCCTATCCTTATTATGCAAAATCGAATTCTGCCAAAAAAAAAATGCGTAAACAAGGGGAACCGTTTAAACACTGGTCAACATATAGGCAACTTTTTATTACGGAAAAACGCATAGTTCCTACGGGTACACAATTTCCGAATTCCACGCGGACGAAGTCGCGGGCGGAAGCTAGTAATAAATAAACACGTTCGGGTAGGCATTTGATTTCGCAAAATTTCGGCGTTTGGCTGCCTTGCCTGTCTAACGCGCAGCCCTAAAAGCGTATAAGTACGAATCATTTGTGTAGTCCTCTACGCTCCGAAACTCAATTTTGTCAGCATAAAAGTAACCTTCCAGGGCATATATTCGAAGTATTTTTAAATAGGGATCTCGCCCCATAGGATCGCTCACGCGTCGCGTGAACTTTAAGCGGCTATATTTAAAGTTCAACTTGACGCGTGACCGATCCTATAGAGAAAAGCGAGATCCCTATTTAAGACTTCGCATAGAGCCCCAGGGTGAAAGTAAGTAAATCCCTGTTTACTGCTTATGTGGCGAAAAAGGACGACCCGCGGCCGCGGCGGCCGCATGGCGACTCGCGACGCACGAATAAGTGCCGAGACAACTTATCTAAATAAGGTTAAGCTTAGGTATACATATTTACGACTACTTACGAATGGTTTATAGAAGTGTGAACGGAAAAGCACTTGGAATATTTTAGCATCTAGTACTTTTCGAAGAAAGAAGTCATGTGAGAAGATTGAAAAATCAGCCCTGAGACAGTAAAACTGTGTCTATTTTTATGACAAAGAGCGTGTAAAATTAAAATAATTTTGACCATGTTCTATCTATCAATTTTACTAAAAATCTAAGAAAATGTAAAGCAAAGACGATAAAATGGTGCAGTACCTACCTATCATTTACAACTTGCATTTTAATGCTTCCTTGAATCTTCCTAACCTGCTGGATTTATCGGAAAAACAGATAGCGGAAGTGAATTCTACACTCAATCAGTCCGAATAAATACGCAGAACATCCGATTTTCAAAGATTATTTAGACCTTTGATTTCATATTCCCGGTAACGTACGAATACCTACATTGTATTCTTATCTCACTTGATAAAATCAAAGAAAAGGAATCGTTTATGGTAGAAGAAATATTTTCCCAGAATGGGCAAAGATTATTTATTTTCGATCTTTTACACCGTTATTCTGCGACATATATTCAGTCTTACCTATACGTAAGTACCTACATCATTTGTCTGAGTGCGCACGGGTATAAGTAGTCCAGCTCGAGGTCGCCTCTCGTCACAATAAATATCACTGAGCCCGTGAAAAGGAAAATAAAATAATAATAGGTTTTCACGGCGTTTTCCTTCGCCTTGAATCAAACATACTCGTACTTGAGCGTTCCTCGGAACTGTAAGCTTGGCATTGGCAACCCACGTTCAGCTTAGTTATTATTTCGGAATCAATTTCTTTTAACTTTGTTCGTGTTATGATATCTGTTTGTATAAAAAGTTTGTGTTTCCACCTGCGTTCACGCAAGGTAGTCAAGATAAAATATCGAACATGTGTTTCCCCAATCTTTGTAATAAGTACTAACACGTAGGTACATACTGAAATAGCCTGGTGATGGTGTTGATGATGTACCTATTTTGCTTTACAGAAATCCTGCCCTATCTGTTAAGTAATTTGTTATTTATTAAAACCGATAACGATAAGTTAGTAACATTGAGGTGTGATTGTATAGAACTCTCATACGTACCTACATTAGGTAATCGAGTTCAGTATAAGTGCCTATTACGTGAAAAACCTATGCAGGTTAATGGTCTCGGTACATTTTCTTTCAAGTTTCATTATTACGAATTGCGCGGGTTCACGAGCCGATACCCGCTCAATTAAGTAGACTACCTATTCAGGTAAATTAATACGCAAAGTAAATTAAAACCCAATTTCGAGAATTATTTAATTTACTAACTTCTGTCCGTGACTTCGTCCGCGTGGAATTCGTCAACAGCGTTCTTGCGGGAACTATGCGTTTTTCGGGATGAAAAAGTAGACTACGTGTTGATCCGTGTTATAATCTACCCTAAACTGTGACAATCTGATCAATCACGCACTATAATTAACGAAGCCACTTATCATTCAGTTTTTCATTCAAATCTTTTTTCATGCCATTGGTTGGCAAACGAGCATACAGGCCACCTGGTGGTAACTGGTCTCTGCGGCCCATGGAAATGAGAAACCATAAGAGTGGGAAAGCGTTTTCAACCCTAAGGTGGAATGGCTCCGGCTGTAGCCCCTTACCGGAACACAAGGGGTATATTCGAAGTCTTAAATAGAGACAGGGAGATTCCCTATAGCATTGCTCACGCGTCGCGGCGTTGCAACGTTAAAGTTCAACTGAGCGCCGTGACGCGTGAGCGATGCAATAGGGAATCTCCCTGTCCCTGTTTGAGACTTCGAATATAGCCCAAGGTAGTCATTCAGATGGACCTTACATCAGTTCCTGCCACCAGAGAAATATACGATAGTTTTACTGCTGACTACAATATCCGAATATCCACATTAATTCGCATGAGTAGCCATTGTTTCCAGGGTTCATTATTATCCAAATAATGGAAGCTTAAATGGAAATGGAATTTAAAGGAAAATTATGGAGCTGCACTTCCAAATCGAATGGAGAGTTTGCTATTGTTTGGAATGAAACGTTATTTTTCATTTAAGAATTGAATTATTCTTTTCAACTGCGCGAGAGTAACAACGTTATCTTTGCAAATGCTCCTTGAGTTAGCAAATGGGATTGTAAATAGGTAATATCTTTTCAAATGGGATCCGTTCCTTTAGTCACTGTACCTACATACTTTATCATGCGACATTCAGTCAACGAGCACTGTACTGTACATAATATGGCCAGGTACCTATTATAATTTACAAATAGGGATTTTATAAATGCCAAAAGTAGCTCTGTCTGACTGTTACATCTTCACGCTTAAAATGCCAGACCGATTAAGATGAAATTTGACATGAAGATAGTTCGAATCCTGGGAAAGGACATCGGCTACATTTTATCCCGGAAAAACGCATAGTTCCCGCGGGATCGCAATAATCGAATTCCACGCAGAATCTAGTATTATACCATGTGAAAAGCTATTCAGTTTAATGAATCTCATATCCCAATTTTATAGGCTATATTGTATATTGGGATAATATTCCAATGGATCTTCGCTGAATAGAGAGATAATGTATCATTATTTAGGGACATGCGATTTTATTATGGAATATTTCTCCTTATTCACAAACACGAAAAAGGTCCCTGAATAACCTACGCGGGTATTTAGCATTTCCGCAAGTGGAGTTTGTAATTGAAATTAAGAAACCTGCATGCTTTGATAACAATATTACTCACGCTTTATAGAAGCGTATACACAATACTATCACAATATAGGGACAGATTCAGTTATGCATTTTTCTTTCATTTAATAATTAGTTTTAAGGTGAACGCTAACTACAGGTTGACGAACAATAATAAATTTCACATCGTTATATCCACCGCCACCAACACAAAAGCCTATTTACGGCCTTGGGTTTGGGCTATATAGTCCCCATGCGGGCCCAGTGCGGATTGGGGACTTCACACACATCCATGAATTATTTCGCAGATGCATGCAGGTTTCCTCGCGATGTTTTCCTTTACCGAAAAGCTCAATGGTAAATCCAAATTGAATTTCGCACATAAATAATTTCAGAGATGCGAGCCTTCGAACCCCCGATCCTCTGCATGAGAGGCGGTAGGTCAAACCACTAGGCTACCACGGCTTACATCATTATATACGTATTATTTATTAAGTATATGACGAGTAAAAACTCTTATCTTTATTCATTTTCCTGTAAACATAAAATAGCCAAAATCTTTACGTATTTATTAAAGAATAAATAAGTAAAGATTTTGGCTATTTTACCTTCACGGAAACAACTCTTTACACACAGATCCACATAGTTAGTATTCATGAATATTGGTAGCTATAATTTTAACCATGATTTACAATGCACGCAGATATTCGAAGGGCACGCATGTTGTCTTTTGAATACATATTAAAAGTATTAAGGAAGTGAAGTGATAAAAAATATTCTAGCACTCACCGAGAAAAAATATTCAAACTGACAGCAATTATTAAAACTACGAAAATAATAAATAGTTGCATACCTACGTAGGCACGTAGGTACGTTTGCTTTGTGTTTACGTAAACACAAAGCAAAATACGAGAAACTTTGTTCTGATATCTTTGTACGTAAAATACGGTGTGCGGTGTGTCTAGATTTGATGTGTGTCTATTATATATTTTCGATGACGAGGATGAAGAAAAGAATGAGACAAAAGCAATGAAATGAGTATTTTATTTTCTTCTCCAGTGGCACAATAGTAAAGAGCAATAAACGTAAGTTTATTGGTTAAAACTATTTTCACCTCAGCAGCTCGAACAAGTAGACTTTGCTGTCAGATATTAGTGAGCAAAATCGTGTTTGTTTCACTCAGTGAGACAAAGTATTTTTTTAATATGTTTTTTTTTAATCCTTTTATCCCATCAGACAATCCCATCAGGCAAAGGCAAAGGCCTAAGCCTTGCAGCCACAGTTAAATCGTTCCCGCGCTTTTTCTTTTTTTTATATTTGATTATGCGAATGGTCATTTCATACTGCGGCATCTAACTAGTAACTACTTCTCATACCAATAATTCAAACTATCTGGATTTTATCCGCTCTCTTCTTTTCATTTCTTTAAGAAAAGAGGTAGAATTATACTAGGCAAGTCTTACTGCGAATCTATTTTCGTAAAAAAAAAACTGAACTAGAAACGTTCGGATACGCGCAACGCATCAGTATAATACCTCCGTATTTTTAGACATTAAAATTATACGTTGATTTAACTTCTGAAAATCTTACAATTTTTAAATGACTTATATTTCATATAATTATGTTATTTGTAATCATTTTAAACTAAAGTTTTAATTTATAGTAAACTAAAAGTTTTCAAATATTACCGAATAAATTCGAAATTTATCATTGTACACTAGTTTCAGAACATACGTTTAGAAAATTGCCGCCATTCTCTCATGTCAAATCATGTCTTTCTTCTTAATTTTCGATGACTAACTTTAAAGTAATTCTTTTAAAACATGAAATTCAAGTAATAATTTGAGTGAAGGGAGTGAAGAATAAATGTTATTTATATTTTTCGTGATGTAAGTATTCTTTGCAAGTATATCTTTTATGTGTTCTCGCTACTGAGGTGAAAAATTGTATGTGCTACTCGAGAGCAATTTATTTTACTTCTCCTGCCTTTAGAGTCCTTCGCTAGCTCAAGATTCTAAACTAGAATCACTCGCTGAACGCTCGTGATTCAACTATAGAATCATTCGCTAGCTCAGGACTCAAACATGGCACTCGAAGCAAAAAACAATTTTGCTCTCTTGTTGCACAAATAACTATTAAAAAATGCTTAAGGTATTTTTTACACGATGAAAAGGCGGACTTTACACGAGTGTTTGTCGCGAAATAAGACACACCTCGCTGAAATGAATTCTTTTAAATATTTAGCCAAAAATTTACGTTAAACACCTTAACGCCGGTCGTCGTTGCCATTTCGTTTACGTTTAGCTAGCAATAAATGCCCATGTCGTCAGCTCCACATCATATTATTCCGAAATCTTTATTCAAACCTACAAAAAAATTGAAACAAGATTTTTGATTAGATAGTTTATTGAATTGTATCATTAAAAACCTAAAAAAACATGATTAGAATCGATAGTTGATATTGTGGGTAAAATATCGTCACAACGTTTTGCTTGACCCCGTATACTTCTTAGCATTTCATGCCCATTTTTACACCGGTTTCATCTAATTCTAATTCTACGCGGGACGAAGTCGCGGGCAACGGCTAGTATCATAATAAATATGAAGATATTAACATTTACAAACTCGAATTAAGCCAGGGGCTTCCAACCTACAGACTGATAATATGTCTGTTTAGATACAATAGCTTTTTTATCCTCAACGACATACACCTCATTTGTTTATGAAAGGAAAAATTATAAAATACTTTAACAAATTGTTATAAGGAAGACGGATGGATTTATTCAACTTTAAATACTTAAGTAAAGATTCTTCATTCTGCCATGGAAGGGTTGATTTCGGACTTTTCGGAGCCAATGTTGTTCTTATAATTGTTCTTTTGTTTAAATTAATTTCGGATTCTGCTTTGATGAAGTAAATCTACAAACTTATATTTAGATTTAGCCTTCCGAAATACACAGTTTATCAGAATTCAGAGAAATCCTTGCATTGGAAAAAGTATAAACAGAATACTACATTACAGATACTTTACAATAAATGTTAAATATAATTGTTTAATAACTCACTACTTAGGTATTGTGTTCGTGTGATTTAGAAGAAGAAATTATCATGTTCATTGTTATTTATTGTAAGGGAGCCTTGGAGCGATGGTCAACAGCGCAGAACGAAGATAAACAAGACAGGTTCTGAGAAAGGAGAAACGTAGAATTTTATTATTCTTTCAACTTTATTGATTTCATGATACCTATTGTTTGTAAATATGGCACGTTTCAGTTTCAGGTAGACTTTTTTGTCCGTTTTCATTTGGTACGTGTGTTTCATCTGTAATAATTCGGCAAGATAAATAAGAACCAAGTACCTATAAACAACAACAACAACTCAAACAAAATTTTAAGAATTTATTCTCCAAAGTATGGGTTGAGAATATTTTCCAAGTACGTTCGCTAGTTTTCCGAGTTCTTTGAGGCAGCCTTAAAACGTAGGACGGTAGAAGTGACGTGAAAAGCCAGCCTCTTTGAGCTCAGCCGCGCGTGCGGCGCCGACGCGCCGGCTTTCATGGCCGTCTTCAGCTTACAGCAACACAGAATACAGCGTCTGAAAGATGGGTTGTGAAGAAATTTCAACGAGGTTTATAAGTCCACAAGTTATTGTTTATTGTTACTACTGGTTATATTGGTCAAAGGATTGTTGAGAATTAAAACTAAAAGAGAGAACGAGTTGAACAGTGGCTGGGCTTGATAGTTAATTTAATGTAAAAGTAGCTTCTACCCGCGACTTCGCTCCTGCGGGAATTTTGCGTTTTTCCGGGATAAAAAGTAAGTATAAGCCTTTATGTTGACCAATGTGCAACTACCCCGATATGTACTAAATTTTGTTGCAATACGACCAGTAGTTTTCGATTTAAATGCGGATATACTACATAAATCACATTTTTTTCTAAAAAACGTTATTATGTGTTCAGTATCGTTTTTATGGTGCCCACAACTTGATAGCTTCTTTCTTTTAATTTTCAAGTTACAGACGCGACTTCTTCTACAGTCTTATTAGTATAGAATATCTGTAATCTATAGGCAAATTCTGTAAGAAAACCATTGTCTTTGTATATGTATTTAAATGAAAATCATTTTATTTAACGTGACCTGGAAATAAAATCACTTTATTTCATATTCTGCACAATCAGTGGGCAATGTTTATTATACTTACTTAGGTACCTACACATGTTCTCAATTCCTCATCCCTCATTGTTCTGAGAAGGGTATTTTTACATCGCCGATTCCGCTCAGTCCCTTACCCTGCATTAAGCTGGGTTCAAAGGCCACGACATACAATGGTTTATTTGGAATTTCCAGGACATACCTATAATCCCATCCGCCCTTGTGGGTACGCTTCAAGGGCTCCCACCGTCGCACCTTTACGATAGTAGTGTACAAACCATTAATCAAGTCTGAATTTTCCCGCACCTAATGATTAAAGTTACCGAACGTCTTGGAAAAGTTTGATAACTCAGAAAAGATAAGATAATTTCCATAATTAATTAGCACGAAGCTGTGACTTGGTGAAACGGGAAGCATTTAAATTATTTTCAAGTACGACCTTTTCATATTCACTTCGATTTGTTTTGTGCTAATAATAAATTAGAATAAATGCAAGTCAACCGAGGGCTTTACATATGTCACGGTATCTGTATTGTACACATGTCTATACTGTATTCTTGATAATCCTAAAACCTAGGGATTAAATTTAAATTAAATAAGTTAAAAAGTGATTTCAAAAGTCTTCGAAATGTCGCTCTCTTCTTTTCATTTCTTTAAGAAAAGAGGTAGAATTATATTAGGCAAGTCTTAGTGCGAATCTATTTTCGTAGAAAAAAAAAACTGAACAAGAAACGTTCGGATACGTGCAACGCATCAGTACAGACGTGTATTTTTAAAAATTAAAATTATACGTTGATTCACCTTCTGAAAATCTTACATTTTTTTAAATTACTTATATTTCATATAATTATGTTTTTTATAATCATTTTAAACTAAAGTTTTAATTTAAAGGAAACTAAAAGTTTCAAATATTACCCAATAAATTCGAAATTTATCATTGTTTCCGAACACACATTTAGAAAAATTGTCGCCATTCTTTATTCATTATCTTCCTTCTTAATTTTCGACAAATTAATTTAAAGTAATTCTTTTAAAACGTAAAATTCAATTAATCATGTGAGTGAAAGGAGTGAAGAAGAAATGTTATTTCATATTTTTCGTGTTGTAAGTATTCTTTGCAAGTACCTTTTATGTGTTCTCGCTACTGAGGTGAAAAATTGTATGTGCTACTCGAGAGCAATTTATTCTACTTCTCGTGACTCAAGTCCTTCGCTAAGCTCAAGATTCTAAACTAGAATCACTCGCTATACGCTCGTGATTCAACTATAGAATCTTTCGCTAGCTCAGGACTCAAACATGGCACTCGAAGCAAAAAACAATTTTGCTCTCTTGTTGAACAAATAACTATTATCAGTAGGTACACAATTTCATGATCTTTTTTTGAGTTCAGGCTAAAATATTTATATGTAGAATCACATAGGACCCGCCACGATCTGACCTAGCTAAAATTATGTATAAATTCAACACTAGCGGCGGTCGTGGCGGATAACTATTTCATCATCATCATCATCATCATTTCAGCCGCTAGACGTCCACTGCTGGACATAGGCATCCCCCAAGGCGCGCCACTCAGACCGGTCCTGTGCCACTCGCATCCACCGCGTTCCCGCGACCTTTACAAGGTCGTCACTCCATCTTGTTGGAGGATAACTATTTATCGATACAAAACTCAAAAATTATGTACCATGTTAAAACATCCTATGTCATGCGGCCACTCTTACTACTACTACTACTACTACAGCCTATCTGCGTCCCACTGCTGGGCACAGGCCTCCTCTCATCACGAGAGGGTTTGGGCTATAGTCCCCACGCGGGCCCAGTGCGGATTGGGGACTTCACACATCTTTGAATTACTTCGCAGATGCGTGCAGGTTTCCTCACGATGTTTTTCCTTCACCGAAAAGCTCAGTGGTAAATTCAAATTGAATTTCGCACGTAAGTAAACTTAGAGGTGCGAGCCGGAATCGAACCCCCGACCCTCGGCATGAGAGGCGGTAGGTCAAACCACTAGGCCACCACGGCTTAACACTCACCACTTATTACTCTTGCTAACAGTTTTTAAAGTTCACGTTTGTTAAGAACGAATATTTCCATCTTGATTGCCGGAACCATGGTAGTTGCAGTTTTTGCCGAGAGCTTGTAATACTTGTAATGATTGTCGGAGATTTGAGAGCCACGCTCGGCGTACGTGCCCGCTGCGCGGAGGCTGCGGTGTAATTAGTGGCCGCTCGCAGCCTGTGTTGTGGCCTCTATTGCTTACTTCAACTTCAATTACACTATTAAATAATAGCACTCTACCAGTTACGTCCAATTAAAGTCGAAACATGTCGGTGCTCATCTCAGGTTCCCGGGTTCTTTAATGCTATTTAATTACTAAAACCACTGGCGAGAAAAAGCTATAAAAGTCACTTAAGTGCATAATTGTTGAACAATTGTTGTCTAGCCCCCATATACAAGCGTAGCTTAGTTTGGGGCTAGGTCAATATGTGTGACAAAAAAATTAAGCTGTGACGCCGGCAAGCTCGTCACGATGGTTGGTTGTGAAAGCCACTTGCAAAGCCAATTCACAGTTATGGAGATCTGTACCTACGTCGTATTTTGTAGGTATCGGTATTATTTCGATCTTCAGTAACAAGAACATCCCGTTATATGAAGAGAAAAAAAAGCTCGAGTTGAGGTTTAAAATTTACAATCATCAGTGCCGCGCGGTCATTGCACCTGATCCGGTTTGCAGGCTAAATGCATGTGAAATTGTTTTACTTATATTTTAACGCAGTCAGTTTTGGTAAACAGAAATCCGTCGAGCAAGAATAAAGTGGATTCGTCATGTTAGAATTGTGGACAAAGACCGCAGTATTTTCCACTAAAGTTGTCTCTTCACGTGATTGCAATTAAACTTTATAATTTCTATTTTCCACTATCGCCGTTGCTCTCTCCGTTTCCCGTGCTTCAGATCCTTCAGTACCTACTTTCAGCACGTTTATTGACCTTTTGTGTATATTCCTTATCGGTATTGATAGTAATTGCGGCACGTCATAATCACTTAGGAGTGTCGACTAGGTACACAAACATTCTAATTTGCTGCGAAGTCGCGTCCCGCATAATTTAAACAGGTGTAAATTAACATCTTGCGGCGGGGGTGTGGGTGTGGTAAAAATGAACGCGTTTGAAATTGGAAGGCGAAACGTAAATGAAAAACGAAGGCGAGACGAAGCAAGCACGAAGTGCGTGACCGCGAGCCTCGACGGGCCAATTTCACAGTTTTTGATTTTGTTCGAGCTATCAAGTTTCCAATTAAAATAACATTCGTAAAAGATGATATTAGTTGTCTCGGTTTTGGAATTTTGTGTTAACTTTCTCGAAATTATATTGAAAATTCAAAGTGCCATTTGCCATTTATTTATAACAACTAAGCACACAATCACTTCACGATGTGTTGACGTGGCCGTATCATAACGCGTAACCATCTCTATTAGGACACACCTATAGTACATTAGGTACTACAGAGGCCGGGAAGGAGGAAATTGCAGGCCGAGTATTATATACGGCCGAACGAAGTGAGGCCGGATAGTTACGAGGCCGACAACTTCCGTTCCCCGCCGATGTATGTATAGTGCTTTTCCCAAACATGCAATGAAATAAATAAATAAAATAATATTTTAGATATAATATATTTTGTCTTTTTTACATTAATGAAACTGCGCTACCTATGTAGCAAATATGGTTCATGTTTTTTCAAAGCTGTATTGGCAGAATGTCATAGCGAACCATAGAGTAAATATTGCTTGTAGCTTTTTTAAATGGCGGAATGCCAAGATTCTGTGTCACAAATATATCAAATGGAAATTAAAAAAAAGTGAGTTGCCGGCCTAGGCCTCGCCTGCAACGTTTGTATGAAATTTCATTATAGACCAATTTGTCTAGCCGCGCCTGAAACGTGATACTTCCCAGGCTAATAAGAAGAACATAATGTCAATATTTCATTGCATGTTTGACAACTAGTATATTACCACAGAGGCCGGGAAGGAGGATGTTGCAGGCCGAGTATTATATACGGCCGAACGAAGTGAGGCCGGATAGTTACGAGGCCGACAACTTCCGTTCCCCGCCGATGTATGTATAGTGCTTTTCTCAAACATGCAATGAAATAAAACAATAAAAAAATATTTTATATATAATATATTATGTCTTTTTTTACATTAATAAAACTGCGCTACCTATGTAGCAAATATGGTTCATGTTTTTTCAAAGCTGTATTGGCAGAATGTCATAGCGAACCATAGAGTAAATATTGCTTGTAGCTTTTTTAAATGGCGGAATGCCAAGATTCTGTGTCACAAATATATCAAATGGAAATTAAAAAAAAGTGAGTTGCCGGCCTAGGCCTCGCCTGCAACGTTTGTATGAAATTTCATTATAGACCAATTTGTCTAGCCGCGCCTGAAACGTGATACTTCCCAGGCTAATAAGAAGAACATAATGTCAATATTTCATTGCATGTTTGACAACTAGTATATTACCACAGAGGCCGGGAAGGAGGATGTTGCAGGCCGAGTATTATATACGGCCGAACGAAGTGAGGCCGGATAGTTACGAGGCCGACAACTTCCGTTCCCCGCCGATGTATGTATAGTGCTTTTCTCAAACATGCAATGAAATAAAACAATAAAAAAATATTTTATATATAATATATTATGTCTTTTTTTACATTAATAAAACTGCGCTACCTATGTAGCAAATATGGTTCATGTTTTTTCAAAGCTGTATTGGCAGAATGGTCATAGCGAACAATAGAGTAAATATTGCTTGTACCTTTTTTAAATGGCGGAATGCCAAGATTCTGTGTCACAAATATATCAAATGGAAATAAAAAAAAGCAAGTTGCCGGCCTAGGCCTGCAACGTTTGCATGAAATTTCATTATAGACCAATTTGTCTAGCCGCGCCTGAAACGTGATACTTCCCAGGCTAATAAGAAGAACATAATATCAATATTTCATTGCATGTTTGAGAAAATGTAGTATTCGTCCTCGGTTCCTGGTGTTCATCAGGACCGTATTGATACGAGGTATCTGCTAACGGCGACTCGACAACCAATAAAAACATATCGGCATATATCGGCCGAAATATTGGCGGGGACCAGTACGTGATCTCGTTATTACTCTGCTTTGCTCCGAGATTTTTATTTATTTCTGCGGCGAGACGTGCTTGCTGACGCCGCATCGGTCTCCTCCCTAAGTGGGAGTTCTCAAGAAGCTGTACGTTGTTACTTTATAAAACTTATGCGCAACTTTATTAGCATCATAGAAATGAAGCATATTAGATCGGTCATGATCATGATATCAGATCGTGATCGCTTATAATCACTGCGCATTACTCGTATCCTCTACTCATAGACCTGTCTATTCTATAAGATTTA
Organism: Aethes cnicana; assembly: GCA_963971205.1. Classification (NCBI taxonomy): domain Eukaryota; kingdom Metazoa; phylum Arthropoda; class Insecta; order Lepidoptera; family Tortricidae; genus Aethes; species Aethes cnicana. The sequence continues at coordinate 6,471,662 of OZ020285.1, forward strand.
AAATTAATTTTCGTAGGTACCTTTATGTTTTAAAAATATAAACTAGCGTTGGCATACGATAATTAATCTCAATTTAACGCTGTAATATTGGAACAACGATGAATACATACCTACGTTTATCTATTTACATAAATAATTTACATATATTAATATTTACATAATCGCCACAACATAGGTATGTAACTCACGCAAATATCGCTTCTATCAGGGCTCGAAGCCAAAATCTACGGCGCATCTAGTATCCTTCCAGCACCCTTTAATAATTAGAATTAAGTATATGTTGCCCTCTTTTCTTAGCAATTTTTTGTAGGTACATACTGTATCCGTGGGATAGGGTAAAGGCTTCCTGAGCGCTTTGATGAGTTCTCAGACTGCAGCGTAGCTGGAGCGAGCATAATGCGTAGTAAACAAGGCGAGGCACGTTCGTCGGAGTGCAGTCCGGCCCAGCTTCATTAGTCTACAATTTTGATCCAAATTCACCTTTAAAATACTCGTAAGCCAAACAATAACAAAAACCTGGCTGAAACAATCGTTAGCGGAAGTCTGCCGAAATGCAGATAATGTTTGAACAATTAAATATTGATACAATACTTGCATTGAAAGAGCACGTCCATTTACCTACCTAAATTAAAGTGTGCATATTCATATTATTAAGCGTATATTCTGTTTGAACAGTTGACCTGGTCTCAGGAAAGTGGCCCGGTTTACTGAATGTTCGGTTCGGAGGCATCGACAGTGAGTATGTAGCCATTGAATAGCGGTACCACCGGGTTAAACAATTACCAAGTGTCAGTGGGGCAGTCAGGAAAGTAATCAGTCATCTTCTACCTACAGTCACCTAACTGTACATGAAGCCTTGACACCTCTATGTTTTCGTTTACCCATGTTAAGATCTAGTACAGTTATAGATTGATTTGCAAATAACAACTTCTCTTCAGGCGTGCTAGCAAATATTTTAAATCAACACCTACTCGATTCTCTTCTTTGCCTCGATTAACTGCTCGACGTTAGGAAAACAAAATGTTTTGATAGGGATGTTTGAGCCTTTTTTTTCCAAATTTTTGATTAAACTTGGTTTAAATATACAACTCCAGTGATTTACACTACTAGATTAATTGAGATATAAGATCACAATATCCTATTTACGTCCCACCGCTGGACGCAGGCCTATTGTCAACACCAGAGGGTTTGGGCCCGTATTGGTAGTCCCCACGCGACGCGAGCCCAGCGCAGGCTGGGGGCTTCACACACATCCTTGAATTACTTCGCAGATTCATGCAGGTTTCCTCTCTATTATTTCCGTCACTGAAAAGCTCGATAGTTAATTGAATTTTGCACATAAAGTAAACTCAGAGGTGCGGGCCAGATTCGAACCCCCGACCCTCTGCATGAGAGGCGGAAGGTCAAACTACTACCACAACTTCTCAAACCACCAAGTTACCACGGCACGGCTTTGAGATTGAGATATTTACGTTTACATTCCAATTATTAACGATCTCAAATTGTTCGTATTTTATAGACGCTACTGAAATCATAAAATGTAAATAGGCAAGGTTTATTAGCATCCGTTTCTTTAGTATATAAATTAGCATGAACTCGCGGACCCCTGCAAAGCGAGGAGCACAATGTGAGGCTGCTATTAAGCATACTTAGACCGGCCGACAGGCGGGTTTGCTATATAGAGAAAATTATTATGACAAGTAGACGTTGGTATCTACCAGGTAAATGGTCCGACACTCAGCGAGGCCGGGGGCGATGCGCCGGCGTCGTCACTCAGACTGCATGTCTGTCAGCCTGTCAGTCGAGGCACGAGAGCATTGTCATTTCACAGAATCGCGCGGTCTATGAGAAAATTTAATAAATTCACCATGGCATACTTTTAATGCAACGCATAAACGGCCGTGGGCGGGGCCAGTGAAGCTGTTTTCATTTTGTATTATTTTTAAGTTGAAGATATAAAGGCAATCAATATTTTTTTTATACGATCTGACTGGTATCAATTGAGAATTCTGGATTCCAATTCAATATTAATCCAGTCTAGGAAAAAAACATCATCCCATTTGGTTTTTGAGCGTTTAATGTCCGCCGAAGTGGGAGTGTGTTTAGGTTTGGTTTAATATCATATACGTTGGTCGCCTTGGTTGGTGAAATCTAAACTGGCAACGTACGGAAATGGCTCTTTCGCTTGTGTTGATGCCTCGGTTCGCGTACCATTTAACCAGCCCCAAAACAATTGAACCGCGTCCGATTGCACCGGTTTGCGCCACTAGGAGCGGCGTGACACCGATTGTGCTCGTTGCGTTTTATTATCACATGTATTACACTTGATTGTACCGAGCTCAGGAGATGCACACTTTTGCTCACATTATTCCATTGTATAAATCTAAAAAACCGTAGGTAGCGTTTGAACTTGCTTGCATCTATCTCATTGTTCCCATTACAACACTATAGACTCTAATTGCTGTAATGTTCTCTAAGTACCAACCTGTTGCACTTATACGCAACACCTTGAATAATATTATGCATTCGTTATAGGCGCTAATTAAATTGCAGATAATTCAGTGCTCTGGATAGGTAATTTATCTAAGTTCAGAGCTTTACTAATGGTTGTTTGTTAGAGTTGTAATTGTTGTTAAGGAAATATCGGATCCATAGTCAACAAGTAGCGTAGCAAACTTGTAAGTGGATTCAGTTCTCTGGTCGGTAAATATTATCTTTATACAGTTTTACAGGCCAGGATACAACATAAATATAATGGCATTCTTCTGGGGAGTTATTTATACTCGGGAGTTATTGTAATTGCAGGAAGACTTGATATATTCAAACCAGTTCCAGGATATACGTCGAAATAATACGTAATATTTTAACCTTCGCGACATACGAAAAAGTTTTATGTAATCAATTCAAGACTCTGTAAGAAACAGTGTTTGTTTATACGAGGAATAACCGGTTCTACAAGTATAAGTAAGAAACATAAAACAAAAGCTAATATAATAAAATACCTTATAATTCCTTGATCGCTTACAGTATTAATTTTATATCTTAATTATTCTAAATAATATCTATAATGTTCGTTCTATGTCGAAATATTCATTCAGCTCATGAATGGTATAACGGAACAGTTTGAACACAGCCACTTCATATAAATAAGTACAGTCTGTGAGCGGCACTTGCCCGTGATGGGGAGATGCGCCTCGGCGGGCGCGAGGCGGGCGGGAGAGCATCAGCGCGGCCTTGACACTGGACGCGCGGGCGGCGGCGGGCGCTAGCCCCAGCGGCGCAGGCGCGTGTAGCGCGGCACCGGCAGGTACGGGTACCGCGCCGGCACCTGCACGTTCTCCAGGTTGTACCCGCGCCGCCGCCGCACCAGCCCTTCGCTCATCGCCTCTCTCTTCGCCGGTCTCAGAATCTTCACCACATTCGATTCTAGTATCACATTGTCCGCAGCCACCGCTTCTTCGGGCCTAAGTTTGGTCACCAGCTTGGCTCTGTTCTTCTGAGCCGCTAGGAATTCCTCGCTAAGCACGTAGTCCAGGAGCTTTGGCACTTGGTTGTATCTTGTGGCGTCTATCTCCCGCTCGTAGCCGAGCCGGTCCCGGGGCGCAGCCGCGACGAGCGCGACGCAGAGCGCGGACGTGAGCGCGAGGGACGCGTGCATTGTGCGGCGTGTGGGACGAGTGTTTGAGCCGCGCGCGAACACTACACACTTTATATATGCGAGCGATCGACACCATCCGTTCCCAATTTCAGTGTATATTTTTTGTGATCGACGGGCGATCTTGAACTTGATAGCAGCCGAAGCAAACGCAGCGCGGTGCGGCTAGCGGGATTTCGCGTCCCTCGAAAGGCTCGGGTCGTCCGCTGCTCCGGACCACTGCAATTACTTATAATTTGATGCACCGCAGCGCGCCGGTGGCTGCGAACGCTCATGAACCTTGTTCCACATACATTACCCGACTTTACTTGACGTTTTACTCTCGACTTTACAAGGTGACCACCACAGCGTGTGTGCTTATCATAGAATTTATTGCACCTTGCTTGTTTCTAATTTAGGTTTACTAATACTGACTAGCAATGACTTCAAAATTGCAATATTATTGCATTAAAACATCGTTTTACGTACGTCGTACGTCGATAGCAATAATAAAATAAAATTAATATGTTACACTAATTTAGATTTTGGAACATTAGATACAGTTATAAAATACTGACTAATAGTTAATCTTAACTGCAGGGGTTTAGCGGTCCTCTACTATGAGATAATCAGCACAAATTGCCCATTTACATAGAACACGATACTTCAAGGATATCGCTTATTTAAAACACCTAAGTACCTATGTACAAACATTTTCCACATCGCAACTTTGTGATGATAAACCCTGCGGACTGCTCGTAATGAAATGCTATTTCTTTCAAACGTTAACGTATAAATGAAATTATCTACAACTAACATTTTGGCTTTGACTTCATATTTATACAAAATTGAAATCTGTTTGAATTTTAACTAAACGCCCTTGTAACATATTGCTTTAAAATATAGGTAAAGTATACGTGGTAAATATTGATTTTTCTGCTGTATATTTTAAGAAAAGTTTTAGAAAAAAAAATGCTAAAGAGCGATCGATGGACTCGCACATTTGAAAGGTTCGGTAGCTACCAAATTTTTTTCAATAATTATTCGATATCTTCAACGTCGCGACCGATTTGGTTCAAACCGATATTTTCTTTTGAAGCTTTTTGTTGAATTATATATATATAGATATACTTTAGATGGATGGAATAATTATAATATAGAAGTAGGTACACATAGTACCTACACTATGTGTACCTACTTCTATATTATAATTTTCGAATATCGCCAATTATTATCCACCCTTAAAATTTATGAAACCTTTCTCACATGATCAAAAAGTTATGTCACAGCCATTTTACTCGAAGATTATGGGTACCTACTGAGTGCTTGAAATTTTGGAGGAAGGTGTGTTTTATTAATCTAAAGTGGTAAAAATAGTGTAGGTACTATGTGTACCTACTTCTATATTATAATTATTCCATCCATCCACAGTTCTAAAGTTAGAATTACCTACACACTTTTTACCACTTTAGATGCGAATGTGTCATAAAATATTGGCACAAGAAAAAGCCCATTTAGAACCGCTAAATAATTTTTACACGGATATTTTCTCTTAAATTTTTTTTTCATCCCTCCGTTACATGTATCACACCTATTATTTTTTGTTCTCAAAATCGTACTGCATCATTTTGTAGCGGTTAATAAAACACACCTTCCTCCAAAATTTCAAGCATTCAGTACCCATAATCTTCGAGTAAAATGGCTGTGACATAACTTTTTGATCATGTGAGAAAGGTTTCATAAATTTTAAGGGTGGATAATAATTGGCGATATTCGAAAAAGGCAATTGCAAGTTTCGTTTTATTGTGAATCCGTGCAGGTAATCTTTGAATCTGTAGGTATGTAAGGTACATACATATACACGGTGGGTCAGAAAATATGGCAAATAATTAACCCACAGTATCGGCTATCGATTCTAAGTATATTGTATAGGTCTTTTATTTTTTTCGAGTTGGTAAAAAAAAAACATTTTGTATAGGATTCAGGCGTCGCTCACACAACCAATCCCATATAAAATTATTTTTTTTACTAACTCAAAAAAAAATCAAGTCCTATACAATATACTTAACTTAACTTAACTTAATTATTTGCCATATTTTCTGACCCACCATGTATATGTATACACGGTGGGTCAGAAAATATGGCAAATAATTAACCCACAGTATCGGCTATCGATTCTAAGTATATTGTATAGGTCTTTAATTTTTTTCGAGTTGGTAAAAAAATATATTTTGTATAGGATTCAGGCGTCGCTCACACAACCAATCCCATATATATATTAGGTCCTTACATATGAAATTGGCGTTTCATATGACAGAAATGAAAACGATTTTTTTTTATGAAACTATTTTTTTATTTAGTCAAAGTATGTACCATGGCTATCTATGCACTTTTGCCATCTCGAAGGTAGTTCATTGATTCCTTTACTAAAAAAAGTGTGTGAGCGAGAATCAATAAAATCTTTGAAGGCCGTTTGGACAGCCTCGTGAGAATTGAATTTTTTTCCTTGCATGAAGTTGTCCAAATTCCGAAAAAAATGGTAATCAGTTGGAGCAAGGTCCGGGGAGTATGGTGGGTGTCGAAGACATTCCAGTCGCAGCTCCCGTAGTTTTGCGGCCGTCAAACGTGCCGTATGTGGTCGAGCGTTGTCCTGAAGCAGCAGTGGGCTAGATCGATTGACCAGTCTGGGTTGTTTAATGGCTAGCTTTTCCATCATCGTTTGCAATTGTTGACAATACACATCAGCCGTGATTGTTTGCCCAGATCTTAAGAAACTGTAATGGATGACACCGGCACTAGTCCACCAGACACTTACCAGTACCTTTTTCTGAGTCAACTTTCGTTTCGGGCAGAATTTGGCTGGTTCACCTGGGTTCAACCATTGTGAAGAACGTTTCCGGTTGTCGTACAAGATCCATTTTTCATCACAAGTAACGATACGATTCAAAATGCCTTCATTATTGTGCCGGTTGAGAAGTGAAACGCAACACTCGACGCGTGTTTCTTTGTTTGCGTCGCTCAATTCATGCGGTACCCATTTTTCAAGTTTTTTCACTTTTCCAATTTGTTTCAAGTGAATCAAAATGGTTTTATCACTCACACCGAAGCCTGCCGCTAACTCTGACGTGGTTTGCGATGGATCTGCTTCCACAATTGCTTTTAATTCTTCGTTATCAACTTGTGTCTCCGGCCGTCCACGAGGCTTGTTCTGTAGGTCAAAATTTCCAGAACGGAAACGTTGGAACCAATAACGTACCGTATTTTCTTTTGCAGTAGCTTCCCCATACGCATTGTTAATCCTACGAGCCGTTTCTGCAGCACTAGTGCCGAGGTGAAACTCATATTCGTAAATATAGCGATATTTTAAGTTCTCCATATTGTGAACAGAACGATGTGAAAGAAAAACAAATGACGCGATAACAAATAAATTTCGTAATTCGAACACAGAAATACATGGTCTTAAATTTGAAATAAATTTGAATTTGGAATTCCTAGCCGAACGCCACATATTTTGAATCAAAGTTGCCAGTTCGCCAAACGCCAATTTCATATGTAAGGACCTAATATATTTTTTTTACCAAGTCGAAAAAAATTAAAGACCTATACAATATACTTAGAATCGATAGCCGGTACTGTGGATTAATTATTTGCCATATTTTCTGACCCACCGTGTACATATACCTACCATCTAGAAATCGATAATGCATTTGTATACCGCCAATAAGTTGATTTCTTGAAATAGAAAGCCAAACAGACGAGTTTGTCCGGAATCGAAATTCGAGGTCATCTTCCGATATAATGTAGAAAACCAGAATACCGGAAGGCATGTGGCACCAACCTTCTGAGGTTTGTTGCTCGTAATTACCGCTGTAATAACAAGAAACAGAAACAAATGTGTTTTAATAACGATTGCTAACTTGGATAGGACTATTAGGCGATATTCTCGGCAAAGGTATCACGAATCAAGGTTCACGTATGAACGAAAGTCGATGGACAAGTTTTTGTGGTAAATCGTCCCAGCCATGATTTCATGATGTAATCGAAGGACTCTTTTGAAGCCTTGGGTTACTGTTATTAATCAACTGCTAGGTATATTCCGAAACGGGTTTTGTATATTTATTTATACATGAATGATTTAGTGGATCAATTAACGACACATTAGTGATGTGCCGACGTTTCGATTATAGAGTTATTGTATCTCAGTCAACGTTAAGCGTTACTAATGAATGTCACAATGAATAACTTCTATACTAATATTATAAATGTGAAAGTGTGTTTGTTGTTGTGAGAGACCTCATGATGTTCTTATTGACATGTATTAATGAACTCTTTTATACATGATGTATTTCATTATTTATTGACATTTTGAGACTGTCGACATCTATGGAATTTATATTTATTTGACAATGGAGGCCATCTCCATAATATATTTTTTTTCTGGACCCTTGGAAATTCAAAATTCAAAATTCAATCATTTATTCAGCAAATTGGCCACATAGGGGCACTTTTACACGTCAGAAAAGAATTCACTAGCGCTTCCTAGACCCATTGCTTGAGAAGAAGCGCCGCAACAAACTCAAGCAGAAGGCTTTTTTTCAAAATTTACACATAGTTATAACATTTACATAACATGTATAAAATATACATATCGGTACGTACTACAATTACATTGAAGGGATGTATAGTCCCTAACTTAAACTTAAACCTAAGATCTTAGAGATGTATAGTCTCCAAGGGTCCGGAAAAAAAAATATATTATGGAGATGGCCTCCATTGTACTGTAGACTATACATCTCTAAGATCTTAGATTTAAGTTTAAGTTAGGGACTATACATCCCTTCAATGTAATTGTAGTACGTACCTATATGTATATTTTATACATGTAATGTAAATGTTATAACTATGTGTAAATTTTGAAAAAAGGCCTTCTGCTTGAGTTTGTTGCGGCGCTTCTTCTCAAGCAATGGGTCTAGGAAGCGCTAGTAAATTCTTTTCTGACGTGTAAAAGTGCCCCTATGTGGCCAATTTGCTGAATAAATGATTGAATTGAATTGAATTGAATTGTTTGTTTATTTGTTTGTTTGTCCTTCCTTCACGTTGCAACGACGGGACCGATTTGTATGAAATTTGGTAGAGATAGTTTATACATAGGATTTTTATCCCGATATTTCTACGGAAACGGGTTTTCCACGGGTCTAACCAGTTTTTCAATACTATTATAACTATAACCATCTATATGTATAGTATCATCGGGTACGCAAATTTTAAGACTCCGCGGGACGAAGTCGCGGGCTAACGGCTAATATACTATCCATACTAATATTATAAATGCGAAAGTAACTCTGTCTATCTGTCTGTTTGTCTGTTACCTCTTCACGCTTCAACCGCTGGACTGATTCAGATGAAATTTGGCATGGAGATAGTTGGGGTCCCGGGAAAGGACATTTTTATCTCTAAAGGCTACTTTTAATCCCGGAAAAACGCATAGTTCCCGCGGGAACGCGGAAACCGAATTCCACGCGAAGTCGCGGGCAGAAGCTAGTAAGTAAATATGTCAGAACCTCGTTTTGATTTTTAAAGATTTGAACCAATACCGAACCGCATAGGTAATGTCCAATTTTCAGTAGGTACCTAATCTCGTATGTATGCAATATCCCATTTCCAACTTTTCAAACTAAGTAAAGTTCAAATTGATAATAGTAAGTAAGTATTTATTAGGTAGTTGCCGTCCTATTTGTGTACTCAATTAATGTAAACAAAATAAACCTAACGAATAAATAACTCAAAGCATGTAATTATACTTGGGAATTTTATTTTGTCTGATCATTTTATTACAACACTAAAATAAGTAGTGTTATCAACTAAATCGAAATAATATCTTCTATAACCGTGACAGAATCGTTGTTGCTGGCACGTCTCTAGTAAATGCGATTACATTAACATGGTAATGAGGTTTTTGATGCAGTAAACTGCGGAAATAACTTCAAAGTTAACGGAAGTTCGACTGAAACCCAATGTAAGTGGGTACGGTCATTTGAGGCTGCCAAGGCAAATGCGTAGCTCCGTCCGCGCGTTTACACTCTGGAGCAACTTATAAGTTATGGTTCACTAAATGACAATTAATTAAGATCTCGGTGACTGATATTTTCCGCCACTAAATATCTATGAACCAGTTACCACTACCTACCTACGTTTCATTTACTTAATGTTTGAGCGCATGCATATCTTATACTTTAAACGCGCTAATCGTGTTACCTATTTCTTTATTTATTTATACAAGCGTTAAGCGATCTCGGATATGGCTCTAACGATTTGAACGAAATTTGGAACAGAAGGGTTTTGGGGGCGACAACCATTTTGATAGATCGTAACCTTCTATGTGCATCAAAAGATCCAAGCAAGAACTTTTTCTTGCTTGGATCTAGGTAAAGTTTTGATAGAATGAGATGGAAAATTGCATTCAAGCTAGTGGTAACGAGCAAGTAAACGATTAGAATATTATACTGAATCATTGCAAATGAAGTACCGATTTAAAGACATAATTAGAGAATACAATTTATTTATATATAGCTAGAAAATGTTAATTGGAGAGGTCTGCTGCGGCGGCTGGGTCGTCGTAAAATTGACGATTTTATTATCGGATACTTTTTTTGTCAGAAATGATTGGGACCGATTAGTCCCTTCCGAATTTCATTAATGTGATTGAACTTCGCTTGGAGACATCTCAATGGTATTTGATTTGTAAATGAATCCCGACTCATCGACTTCAAGCAATCATTTTGTGCACAAACGACGACTTAGGTAATTTGATTAAATCGAAGTCAAGCGATGAAAATTAATGATGGTCTTAATTACTGTACGTACCTTTTCTAATTTACGAAAATAAAGCAAATATTTATAGGACTATTTCAATGAGATTAGTAAAATCATGAGAATGTAATGCTACCTACAAAATAATTTACTTTTTTGTCGACAAGAAAAGGGCTGGCACAATAGATGGAACATGTTCGAGTCGGGCACGTATCTATCTCATCTTCGCAATAAAAATAATTAATCAAGCCCCTTTTATGAGAAAAAAGTAGTCGGGGCAAAATCAATTTGCCGGATTAAATGATAGCAATTACGTCTCACAAAGACTTACAGAGAGGCGCGTAACACGTAGATGTAGTAGATAAGATGATATTTTTATAGTTACCTCTACAATGCTCACCAAACGACACTTTGCCAAGGACCTCGGACAATGCGCGTCCCTCTTCCGCGTTAGCTCGTTCGTTCCGCATTAATCACAGCACCATCGTACGAATATTAATATTCTTTAACCAAATCTTATCGGCTGCCATAGGAATTGCCTTTGTTTATCTACCTGAGCGGGTTTTTGCTACTCGTCTTTTTGTAAATCTCAACTTTTGAAGATTCACTTCAGCTCGATTGAATACCGGTTCGAAGTTCAGCGCGCGATCGGTTTTAATTGGATTGATATTTCGGGTGTTAAGTTTTTTTTGAGCGTTCAATAGCCGAGCCTGATTTTGCCAGTCCATATTTGCGGCAGGTGCTTTGTTTTGGCAGGGTCCTCGCGCGTCGGTCATAGCTTCCTGCTCCGCGGCGCGTCCCGCGGATGATGTCTCAGTGCGTTTGCGTAACGCCGCATACATTATTCAAGCCTGACACGATACAACCGCTATTATCCTTTGTTCTCTAGTAATTTCATCTCACAATGCTAATATGCTTATCATTCTATTGCGTGCTGTCGATGGATTTATTGTTAATGTTACGATTGTTTTGTACAATAAAGTTGAAGCCTGGAGCGAAGATTTTCTTCTCGTAATCGAGAACTTTGTTGTTGGTATAATCAACTAGCCGTCTTCTCCCGCGTGGGATTCGGTTATTGCGTTCCCGCAGAAACTATGCGTTTTTCCGGAATAAAAAGTAGCCTATGTTCTTCCTCGGGACTTGAACTATCTCTATGCTAAATTTCATCCAGATCAGTTGAGTGTTTTCAGATGTAACAGACAGACCGACAGAAAAACAGACAGAGTCACTTTCGCATTTATAAAATTAGTATACTTAGATGGACCATTGAGTCCGATCCGATCAACTGAACACTAAAAGAGCTGATAGATTGAAGTATTCTTATAGAATAAAGATATGAAAACTGACTTTATTTATAACTGCTATTCAGTTTTTAACTTGGTAAAGTTATCTCGAGATCTACTTACTTGGGTTGGGCCATATACCTACGGATTGCTTTTCATTCCAACAATCAGTACTACATATTCCTGAACCCACCCAACATCCAAGTACAAAATCACACCCAACTGTAGTTAAGACTACGACATTTTGTAACCACGTAACCCCCAGTTTTCGTTACCTTTCCCTCAGATGCCATGGGACTCCTCGGAGGAACAGATGGGCAACGCGCCCCAAATGCGCATCCACGTGCAGCGCGTGATCGCCATCCCCGCGCCCCACAACATGCCGCCGCCGCCCGAGACCATGGGGCCCTTCGCGCCCCCTCCTCTGCCCCCCCACCAGCAGGAACAGAACGAGGTAATGTACTAAGCATCTTCTCTACAGCTTCGTATACCGAGAAATGCGGGCTCAAATTGATCAGATAACTTAAATGGATTTTCTTTGGGGTATAAATCGAGTCGAATTATAAAATTCGGAACGTTCTTTCTTCAGTAATATCGGATTCATTTCATTACTAGCCGATGCCCGCGACTTCGTCTCGCGTTGACTTAGCATTTGCGTACTAGATGATATTGTACATATAGATTGGTTTATAGTTATAGAATGAGAGTTAGCAAAATCTATTCTTAGGAAGCATTGCGTCGATTTTAGATTTAATAAAAATGGCATTCAAATTATTATGTTTTATTTTCATAACAGAGAACCGAACCTGAAAAAAAAAACTGTATGTAATCGCTTGTCGTATTTGTATTAAAGTTGATCCTGTGATTATAAGGAGCAATTTTTGTATGAAATCTTGAAATGCCCACAGTTGAAATAATTCGATACCCGGTTAATCTGAATGGCATCATAGTTTTTGACTTTGTCCATACTGACCCATTTGGATTGATCACCCTGATTAATTTTTCGATATTGCTTTGGTGTCACACCCCCTTAACTAGTCCATACAACATGTCAAAAAATCAGAACCAAGCTTTGCGATTTTAAGTGTATTTTCAGTCGGCTAAATAGGCAATGAAATGGATATAACAAGCATATTTTAAAAGAATTTAATTTCCCTAGAGTTATTCCAATAAGACCGTTTTAACGTTAAACTTATTGCATATTTATTTTCTCGGTGGATATTTTCCACCGCTGTAAGCAAGGATCAAAATAAAGCTCATCAGACCGTTTCTATAATCACTAGTGTTTTAAACATGAAAAAACACATATGTTATAAATGAAAACATATCTCATCATATTATTATTATGAATTTTAAAAGAAGTGAAAACGTTTTGTTACATTTTGTTTTTGAACAAGGTCCGAACACGATATTTTATTATTGCACGCAGTTAGGTATTAAACCTTTTTATCCCGTGCGGCTTGTTTAAGTTGGAGGCTTGTTACGGATTCAAGTTAGGATACTTTTAAGTATTATTCTTATTCTTATTTTATTAAATTATAATACCGTAAGCTATTTAATAAACTTTTGTCATCGCGCGTGTGTGAATAATATTTCAAATTCATGCAAGGCCCGAGATATTCAAAGCTTCTAATTCCCAAAAGGTTCCTTTACAAGTGTAAAAATAGAGACGGTCTATTCGTAGTAAAATCGTTATAAAGATAAGCATTACATTACATTAGATCGCAGTCAGTGGAGCGTTTTCTCCCCGGAGGTTAAAGAACCCTTGTTAGCATACGAATGCCGTGAATATTTACGTTCATTTATACAAGCGCATTACGAGCTTGAGTGTTTCCAAGCATCACTTACGTACACAGATAATGGTGTTTTACGATTAAGGCGCTGACAAGACCTAAATTGACTTTATTTAAACGAAAACTATTTGATTTTGTAAGGTGAGTAAAATATATGTTAATATTCACTATATACTTAAAAAACTTGTTTTTTCGTAAAAAGGATTTCATGAAATCGGTTCTATAAGTTCATTTCTTAAACCCTGATTTCTATAATTAAATACACTATTCCGTCATAGTCATACCAAAAAATTTGTTAATTTATATTCTTCATGCAATGTGGTTTTTTTACCCGACTGCGCACCGCAAAGGAGGGTTATGTGTTTACCTGTCTATGTATGTATGTATGTATGTATGTATGTATGTTTGTTCCTTTGTGGCACACTAGAGATCAAACGCGTGGGTCGATTTTAATGAATCATACGTCAATCTATTCGTCTGAATCGCGCGAGTGTCACTGAAGATATGAAATTAATCAAAATTCAAAATGGCGGCCACCAGACGCCATATTGTACAAAATAAAAAAATAAAAGTCAACCAACTATGGCATGTGAGGTATCGTTGAATAGGTATTTAAAAATCATTATTAGGTTTCTTTGACCATTTTTCAGACAAAAGAACCGTTTATGATTTATAACGATTCAAAGTTCCTTTACTGACCACGTAAAGTAGGTACCAATATCCACCCAGTAGTAAATCCGTTCGAATTAGCAACACAGGAAATAATCTAGACCAACGAGTCTTCAAGCAGGTCACGACGACTATAAAATAATAATAATGTTTTTCATAAATCTCAAACTTCAATCAAGTACGCACGTGTGTGTGTGATACAGTGAAATATAACCTAATTGATTATAGGTACCAATTAGGTACACTAGTCAGTACTCAGCGCTCGTAAATAAATAAAATAGCTACCTAATACTCTTATGTAGTACCAGTAGCGCCATCTATCGGTTGACTTGAAGAATTTTAATAGGTTCAGGCTTATGTAGCGTTTTGAGCCGGGTTAGGTCTCTAGAGGGATTAATAATCAGTAATTTAGATCATCGCAAGCTACTTAATAATCCCCACGATAGCAACTCTCTCCATGAAATGACAAGATTGCGGAATTTACGGTCTTTTAATCCCTAACTAAAAATAATAAAATAAAAAAGTTAATTAAAAAAAACAAAAAACCCGACTGCGTAAAAACTAAAAAGAAAAAAACAAGACTACTTAGTTCAGTAGTAGCTAGGATTATGTTAAGTAATTGATTGCTATTGAGGAATCTAAAGATGCCTACAGTCGGGACCCATTTAAAATCTAGGTTAAAATGTTACAAATAATGGGTCCCGATAGTAGGCATCTTTAGATTCCTCAATAGCAATCAATTACTTAACATAATCCTAGCTACTACTGAACTAAGTAGTCTTGTTTTTTTCTTTTTAGTTTTTACGCAGTCGGGTTTTTTTTTAATCTTCATTTTTCTGATTTTCAACGTATAACGTTCACATGCCGCGGTCGTGCTTCTCGCTCCCTCCAATGCAAACAGATATTGTCCGCTGATCCTGCCTCTATTGCTCAAAGTCATTAGCTCTGGTCAGCGTCTTAATAAACTCGCTAATTATTCGTTGTCTCTTACCATCCAAAACCCCGAATCTCCTTTTAACCCCTACACAAAAATGGTGTTATAAGTTTGAACTATCCGTGTGTGACTCCACCTGGGTGGAGTGACGATTTGCGCAAGGTGGCCGGTGTAGATTGGATGCGGCACGCCTTGGACAGAGGTCATTGGCGTGCATTGGGTGAGGCCTACGTCCAGCAATGGACTACTATGGGCTGTTGATGATGATGATGATCCGTGTGTGTGTCTGTTTGAGGCCTCGTAGCTTTGTAACGGATGAACCGATTTTCATTTATTATTTCTGTTTGATACCGAGTTGAGAGTCTTCTTGGCTATGTTCGAAGTAAATCGGTTTGAAAAATATCGGGTCTTTTCTGATGGTATGTAGGGGGATTTTTGGGGGACAGTCCCCTGTAGAGTCCAGTTTCACTTTATATAAGTAATTCGTTTTCTCTTTCCCGCAGCAGCCCACCATCATGCACCAGTTCGTGCCGCAGCCCGCTCCTACCCAGGAATTGGAACAGCCTGAGGTAATACTTGGAACATTTGATGTCTGACAAGAGATATTTACTAGCAGCTTGTGTGCGCGAAGTTTTGCCTAAGCTGAAACGGAGACTCTTTGCTTGTAGCGTTGTCTAGAGGTAATACTTATAGTCGCCTGTCCAACCCAACGTCTAGCGCATCCCGTCGCTAGTCCCTGACTGAGGCCTTACGTCTTCGCCTCGTGAGCAATATATCGTCTACATATTGCGTTTAGATATTCGTGGAACAGGATATAATTAATTTTATTTTAGTTTTTGAGTCGATACGAGCTGAAAGTGCAAGTATCCTAAACTATCGAATTTCGAATAATATTTTCATTAACTATATATTTCAGTTTTCCGTCTACTTAGTTTGATAGCTCAGCGTATTTTCTTCGAATTGAAATGTATCACACAAAACAACCTTCCAATGACTATTCCCGACGGGGCTTAAAACACCAGTGAGATAAATAGCAAACAGTGAGATAAATTCCTAAGAATTGGTTGGCAATGCAAATGAATGGAATTGATGTTCTTAAACGACACTTTCCACAAAATTATACCGCGAAAGAAGAAGTTCATTGTCCTAATTGCCTCTGTCTATAACATAAATTAGTAAGCGCTTTAAAAAGTACTAACTTGTAGTAAGTATCTACATATTATTGGATAATTGGAACAATGATGAACAATCTTAAATTATCAATTTAAATGAGCACTCTTATTGCCTTTGTACCTTATACCCATATGAAAAGTTAATCAATCGAAGTTAGCATTTTAGCATATCAAAGGCTTTGCAATAAAGTAGTCTCTGTATAGTATATCGTGTGGGCGTAAATGATCTTACTATAACGAGCTGTTCGTCATGTAAAAAACGTACCTACTACTTAACGGAAAATTGACTCATTTTTTCAGTCCATTGCTAAAATGGCTTGCATAAAAAGGCAATGCTTTGCTACCTAAGCTGAAACTTTGCCGCTTGGTATCACTTGGCGCTAGCGGTAAAATGGGGATTACTTTTTAACTTTGGCCGTTGGCATTGCTCGATCTCCATGTAGGACACTAACGCTATTAATATTATAAGCGCATGCACCTTGGTCGCTCTTTGTTACTCTTTCACGCAAACCTACCGAACGCTTAATATTAAGCAACAATTTGTATCGTCTATTTTATCTTATTTTGTTCTATTAGTTTTATGTAATACCTATTGTCCATAATGTTTTATTGTATGCCTTTTGGCGAAACGTAGCGTAGGTACCTACTGTTAAAACTGTAACATCATATTATTAACCTATGTTTAAAAATAAACTACTTTGACTTTGAGCAGATATTGACAAAATTTGGTGTACCAATACACAGTAGGTACAACGCAAAACGACATAGGCAGGTTATATTTATTTTTACGAAAATAAAGATGATTCCTGTGTTCGAGATGAAAAATACACCTATATCGTTTTGTGTTGTGTATGTTTGTGTGTTTGGTGTCCGTAACTATTTACGGACGCCAAATTTCGTCAACATCCGTTCGGTAGCTTTGCGTGCAGTGAATAAGTCTTTTTCCTATGATACATATACATTTGCACTGGAAGCGATGACAATAACTACGGCGATTGTCGGATTGTCATGTCGATGAGTTCCATTGGCTGATTTCCATTACAATGAACATATACGGGTACAATACGCACCTATATTTTATAGGAAATTTAATTCATAGTGTTAATGGAATGGAATATCCCGGCCACTGATTTTCCTGTTAAGCTTGAAGCCGGTGACGTATTGAATGAAGAGTGTAAATGTTTTAATTTATTTTCATGAAACTTAGACTGACTTGTCACAACGCCGCTAACATCGGATTAGCCTCTAATAACTACTCGAGCTAAGTTGATACAAGTAAACCTGAGTTAAGTGGACTAACCCGAGATTGGTTCCAGTAGTGCTTAAACTAAGTCACATATCTACTCTTTCTTTTTTCTTATCGTTACACATAATAACTATCAAATAGGTATTTAACTTACATTTAGATGTAACAATGAACTGGGTACCTACTTAATCTGGTCACAGATGTTAAAATGTAATTCCAATTTTTCAATTGTACCTATTGATTCCATTAATTAAAACTCCATTACTTAACGGGTTCTTCAAGTAGGTACATTCTTATCATAACAGAACATTTTATAACACATATGCTTTCAGTGATATATATCGCATTTCACTGAAAGTACGTAATTTCCCGTGGAAGCATACTTTTACTTTTAACGAAGGTATTTAAAAATATATGCAGAACAATTGCTGGGTACCTACACGATTTAAATAGCCTTCTCATTCAATTTACAGATTTTAAAATACGCAAGTACAGTCGAGTTCTCCAGTATATACAAACCTTTGCACCTTACTCCGTTGTAATAAGGTTCTAAAGTGTGCATATAATAATGAACTCAACTGTACTACCCGGCCCCACGAACACGTCGACAAATTAATTCATTGAAGTGAAAACATGCAATAAAGACTGGAAATACGATTGAAATTAAAAGGCCGATTATTTTGGAATCACTCCATTACATGCGGAGGCACACAATCAAAATTGTTTTGAAACATACCTACCTACCCAATGTTTCTTGCTTTACGACATGATTACTTCGGACCATTTGGAGATTTTAGGGTTTTATTTTATAAACAAATTGTAGATACTTACATTCAACTAGGCGTGGAATATTCAAAAATCTATTCTCTAGTCAGTCAGTCAACCTTTGAGTTTTATAAATACCTACTTTCTGCTTCTGCCCGACTTTGACTTCACTCGCGTGGAATTCGGCTATCGCGTTCCCACGGGAACTATGCAGTTTTACGGGATAAAAACTAGCTTATGTCCTTTCCCGGGACTCCACTATCTCCATACCAAATTTCATCCAAATCGGTCCCGCGATTGCAGCGTGAATAGGTAACAGACAGACAGAGTTACTTTCGCATTTACGATATCAATATGGATATGGATATTTTGTAGATTTTTCTACGTAACTCACCTCGGCAATTGGTTACAGGATGTCCCACAGATGCAGAAGGTGAGCATGGAGGGCAGCCCCCAGATGGGTCTGCCGTGGGGCCTCACGCCCGAGGACCTGCACGCGATCCAGCGCAGCGCCGAGGACGCCCAGCGCCGCGACCAGCAGCAGCAGATCGACAACGACATGCAGGAGGTAGGACCTACGTTCGGACCTCTTTCAGGCAATACAGTACGATTTGGTACATCACAAGGGGCTCTATTCGAAACGGTATATATGGGGAAAGCGAGCGCCCCCATCCTAAATTATAAGAGTACATCATCATCATCATCATTTCAGCCGAAAGACGTCCACTGCTGGACATAGGCCTCCCTCAAGGCTCGTCACTCAGATCGGTCCTGTGCTACTTACTTTCACCGGTTTCCCGCGACCTTCACGAGGTCGTCGCTCCATCTTGTTGGAGGCCTACCGACAGTTCGTCTACCGGTTCGCGGACGCCACTCGAGAACATTCCGGCCCCGATGGCATCAGTCCTGCGAGCAATGTGCCCCGCCTACTGCCACTTAAGGCTCGCAATTCTTCGGGCTATGTAAATCGAAATTTGCTTCATAGAGAATTTGTCAAACTTGAACCGTAGCCAGAACGAGTCGTTTCATGGATATAGGAGCCATTGCCTTAACCTTCACTTGCGTAAAACAAGGTTACTTGTCACAGAACACACCTAATACGAGTATAAGTTTGAATAGAACTCCACTCCAGGTTTCCCGCACTTGCCCTGATTGTATGTAGGTTTTGGGCCGAGATCACACGCTAGGTACATGTATCCACGTGTATGATGTTGTATGTCGACGGTGTCATTCGGATCCTTAGCTTACCTTAGTCTTCAATTATTTAGTTAGCAATTGGGCCTCATAGATAGGGGCACTTTTAGACGTTAGAAATGAATTTACCTTTTAATGAATTTTACATTAACTCAGGTCCATAATAATATATATAAAACAAAGTCGTATTAGTTACACCACTTATAATTCAAGAACGGGTGAACCGATTTCTATGATCTTTGATTTTGCTGGATTTGTGTCCATCCCGAATAGGATAATAACTTAATAACCATTCAAATATCAGAAATGTGCACGCAAAAAAAATATTATGATTTTCAGTATGAGTGTAAATTCGGTTTCCTCATCTTCCGCAATTGACGGTTCACGTCAAGCATGACTGTTAGGCGGGGGCGGACGGAGTCCGCCGGGTCAGCTCGTTATACATACATTGCGAAGTGAAAACCCCTGCCCAGGCATAAATAGTCACGGTCCAATGGGGGCTATCGCATGTGAATTTTGCCACTAGAGGCGCTAGTGTCGCGTGAGGTCCAATAACATT
>OZ020285.1:6491920-6545239 GCA_963971205.1 Aethes cnicana
ACAAAACGAGGGAACTCCTCGAAATTTGTTAGCATGTGTATGATTTTGGCATCAATTTCAAAGACTACAGTGAGACTTACGTCCCATCGTACAGATGTTTGGAAATTATAGCCGAAAAAAAAAATTTTAAACAAATAAATAGAACCGACTTCAAACTCCGTCAGCCTGTGAAGTCGGTGTCAAGTGAACCACCCCAAAGCTATGACTATCTTATAGTGAACTTGACACCAACTACACAGGCTGTCGGAGTTTGAAGTCGGTTCCATTTTTTATTGAAAAATTTTTTTTAGCTCCATCCTTTTATCTAGCTTTTAGCAATGTTTGGTATTTGTAACATGAGAGGCATCAGCAGTGCGTTCGGTCAATTCTGGTACATATATTAAACGATACACATGTTTGCCATTGGGAACTATATTTTGTTCTCTACATGGATGATTTAATGGAGACGTGAGATAGACGATTTTAATAAATAGGGAGTTGTATATAAAAACATAAACTATACCTCATGTTAATACTAACGAGTCCTGATCTCGTAAAAGCTTTGCTTCTCTGGAACGTGATTTTTTACGGTTTTCCGAATACGTGTTGTTTAAGCATTTTCCTGGTGCGTTGATAATAGATTCAATCTCGTATTTCTTGAAGGGTTGGGAATAATATACCGGTGTGAAGGGTCGGGAAATTGTTAAAATGAGTGGTCTCGTTCCTTTGCAGATATGCAGCCTCGCTCGGTGCGCAGCGTGGACGCTCTGTTGCCCGAGAAGGACCAAAAGCGCGTGAAGCGTTGCGCTTGCAGCTGCGCTTAGAATCACGCGCCCGCCCCGCGCCCTGCGCCCCGCGCTCCGTCCCCGCCGCCCCTCCCCGCGGCGTCTTCACTGTAAATAATAAAGCCCCAGCTCCAATAGTCTCCATTATCTCAGGTGGTTGGTTGTATCGAATTTTTACGTTTGTTATTGTAAATCATATATTTATAATACGTTTTCCTTTGTTTTGAATGTTAACCGTTCAGTTACAATTTTATGAAGTGATCCTAGAATGCAATCTCTTAGTATATATGGAAATGTTTGAGATGTTATAAAAGTAAACGATATCTATAGAGAGATAGATTTTACTGCCTTCGTCTTTAATTGGATATTTTAACTTCAGTAGATTCTTATTCAATAAAGGTAGACCGTAGTTCCAGGCAAGGTAATGTTTTTGCATTTTAACGGAGATAGATAAGTCGCATTTAGTTACAAACTGATTTCCCCTCGAAACAATAGCGGGCTTTTTAAATTATGATAGTTTTAATCTCAAAACCTATGTTTCATTGTGATCCTAAATTAAATTTTTATTTTATCTCATTATTGTTTTATTTCACCCATATAGTTCAAACATTAGTTATGATAACATGAATTTATATTTATGTCATATTAATTACTGAGCTAATACCTATACGATAGCGTTTCTATACAGAAACGACAATTTAGAATGGCCTCATCTTTCTTCTCTTTGTAAAAAAAAGCAATGACTAAACTAACCGTTCCTTGACATGATTGACTCACTCTGAACTCCGAGACTTACATAATTTCCACTTTTGTGTATAAACAAACTCACGGTATAGAATGACGGTAAGCTTTAGATTTTGGTAGTTGCTTATGAATTGGTAAAAAAACAGCAATTGAAACAAGGTTAGGTACTTACCTGTCTACATATGTTACCAATAGGTACACAGTATTGGATTGACGCAGTATGACAAGTCAACTTGCGGTTTTTTGGGTTTTTTGCGTTGTAATAGGTAAAGGTAGTTTTATACCTAGTTACCTTTTGAATGAAACTAGTGATGGGGAATATTTCTTTCCTTATGGTAAAACATACCGAAGTTTATAAAGGTGATAATTTATTATAATGCCATAGGTTAGTGAGGTTAAGTCAGAATATAAATCTTTTTGTACGATTAGTGTTAAGTTATATTATAAAAATTTTACTAAAATAAATTACTACATTGGACTACTACAAAATCAAAAATACTATAATGCATTTTATACAACAAATTATTCTCTATTTGACTAGTATCTAAAGCTAAGCAGGACAATATGTACATGTAATTATATTGTAACCATTTTTCAAGTATGCTAGGGTTCTGTTATTGATTTGAGTCTCCTTTGATGGAATATCTATCATGAGTCTCCAAAGGCGCCTCGCCGTTGACGGCGCCCACGCTGTGGTTGGACAGCGTGTCGCAGTGCTTGATGCGGTGGCTAAAGTTAGACGACAGAAGGGCCACATACAAACAAAGAACCAGGAAATTCAACATAAACCCAAACACGTATTTCATTACAATAATTGAAAAACACCTAAACAATCTAGATACATCGGACGTCATTATATAAAGATTAATCGTTAAACACAACATAAACGTAATTACAGCTAAATTTTGAGCAAATTGTCTCATTTTGTCTTTCAGGATTCTATGTATAATGCAAATGTAGAGAATAGTGCCTACGGCTGTTAATGACCATTTAAATAATACACAAAATATTATATCTATCAGCCAAATGTCACCGTCGAGGACGATGCACCCTACCCAACCGCAAGTTAAGAGCATGGGAAACAGCCACGCAAACAGTGACACTTTGTACAAATTATTCTTCCTAACTTTTACGAATACAACAATTAACGTGTCGTGCATGTGCTTTATGAAGAAAAATATTAAAAATACTATAACAAAGTTAATGTAGATAATCAAACTAAGATTCACAAAGGATGGCTGCTCCTCTCGGGTGGTACTTTTTTTCCCGAGAAAAATAACAAAGCCAATGACGCGCTTCATGAAGCGAGCCACACTGATCTGTGTCAACATGTGGTTCCTGTAGTTTCTCCTCCATTGCTTCATCTTCACAGCTACACCGAGGGACAACAACAATTCCACAATCAACATGAGTATTTCAATTAAGATAAAAACTTCAAACACTGTCAATGGTAATTCCGGCCAGTTTTCATTGGTAGATAATGTGCTATTGCCAACTTCATCTGTAACGGTACTATTTTCAGATAGATCTTTTATGGCTGCAGATGTATCGGTGAGAACTTCTGTCGTAAAATCAGTTACCGCGTTCGACTCTGTCGTTTCCACTGTAGTTTCCATTATGATTGTTAACTTCGTAGGTATTACCCGGTAGCATTTGATTAATTAATTAAATTATTCACGCAACGCATATGGTCAGCGGTTAGAATTGAACTGGCGTCGTAGCGGCTTCCATGTTCAGTTCCCGCTAAACAGGAAACATTGGACTGAATATTACTCATCTCTGCAGAATTTGTTTATTTACTGTTGAAGTACTTTACCTAGGTAGGTATTTATTTTGTATATCTTATAAATATTGATTAAATACTTATCTGTTATGGTTAATATTTTTTTCACTTCACATGCTCTTAAAATGTTACTTTAGTCTCTGCACATCGGGACTAAAGCTCTATTTTAGTCTCTAGGGACTAAAGTAATTTTTTTTTAATTTACATTGGAAACCCGCCTAAACAGCCAACCACAGAGTTTGTGAAAGGAGGATTATCCCCATTTCCAGTGAACCTAGACAATTTCTAGGGCGTGAAAAAACGCGTGAAAATGATTACGATTACCTATGAATCTTGTTTTATTAAAAGTGAATTCATTTAATAATGCATGACCCAATTAGTTTTAAAATATATTAATAGTATTCAAGTTTGAATCTGTTGGCTAAATATCATTCAAAACGTCACGTGATAAAAAACAGGCAGGGCTACTGCGCCAACCGCAAATGATAAGTTTGTATTAGTAAATTGGCTTTTCTTGCGCCAAAATATATAATATTTACGGTTATCAGATTTATTCCTGTACGTGTGCTGTAAGACCTTGCTTCTGGCCAAATTTCATGATTCTAGGTCATCGGGAAGTAGCCGGTTATCTACTTTGTTATAATAAATATCGTAATTTTTTATGGAACTTCGTTTTTTTCCCTCGCATTCGAAGTGAAAAACAGAGTGTTTAACGCGTGACTAAATAACCATAATGACACTCGAACTATGGCCACCCTCGCTCTGCTCGGGTGGCTAAACATCTCGTGTCATAATGGCTTGTTTTAGTCCCTTGATAAACAATCTACTATTGAAGTCGGTTAAAATGGCAATATGACATTGATCTATTATAAGTAAGAATAGTAAGGATAAAAATGGCCCGTCAAAACGGGTGACCGAACCACTGGGGCACCCGTTTGTCTGGCGCTCAGTAAATTCGACACTTAAGTCTTTTTGTGTTAGGTTTACGGTACTTTTGTATAAAATATTTATCTTGACACATATTATAAAGAGGCGTTATTAGCATACTGGAACGTATTTTCTAATGTCAGTTTGCTCCATATATTTTGACATATTCTGTTAGGCACTGTTCGTCCATATGTTATTATAGGTCAATGACGTTAACAAGCATCAGATTATTGTACACTAGCTTTTGCCCGCGGGAACTATGCGTTTTTCCGGGATATAAAGTAGTTTCCCTTTCCCGGGACTCCAACTATATCTCCATAACACATGCAAATTGGTTCAGACAGACAGTTACTTTTGCACCTATATTATTAGCATGGATTTAACTACTCTAGTACAAGTGACTGCAATGAGGTTTGCTCGGTTGAAAAAAGTCTAAATGAGTTTTCCCAGATTACAGGTTGGTCGCCTTCGTAAACCGTAATACTTATTGCAAAATTATCCTTTATGAGATTGGTTGTATAAATAAATATTATATATAAATTAAATACCTAAACACAATAGCCAGATAGCTCGTTTAAAGTACCTATAAGATTATATTCCCATTTGGCAGTGGTACCTGCAGTGTAAGAACGCCAAATAGCACACTTGCCGGAGACGGCCTGGTTTGTGGTTAGAGTAGGTACTATCAGTTTCTGGGAACCCGCTACGAGTAGTTTCCTATTGACGTAGGTCTGCTGTTGTACACGCACCGCGAAGTTGTTACTTATTCGCGTGTATGTTTTTAAGTCTTAGTAAGTAAATTTGTATCGATAATGTCAATTTGGAAACAATTAAAATTGAGCTTAGCAAGATGTGAGCCGTCGGAGTTCGTTTTCTCCACAATTCAAAAACGTGCCCAAAATTTTATCCCCTAATTCTTTTGCCTTTTATGCCCCTCCCTCACCCACGCGCACTTAGCCCATTTTTCTTTCAAAGTGGTGCTTTCATTTTTTGGTTTATAGTGTTCTTGACGCATCCTACCTACTATATGTCACACGACGTGTGCTTAAAACATGTTTTAAAAAATGTGATACTTATGCTTGTACTAAGAAAGAAACGATAAGCAGTGTCATCACTTCAGCTGAAAGACGTTCACTGCTGGACATAGGCCTCCCCCAAGGCGCACCATTCAGACCGGTTCTTTGCCACACGCATCCACCGTGTTCCCGCGACCTTCACAAGGTCGTCGATCCATCTCGTTGGAGGCCTACCGACAGTTTGTCTCCCGGTTCGCAGACGCCAGTCGAAAAATTTGTGGCCCCACCGGCCATCAGTCCTGCGAGTAAGTAATGTGTCCTGCCCACTGCCACTTAAGGTTTGCAATTCTTGGGACTGTTGGGGACAGTTCTACTGCGGATATCGTTATTACTGACGATGTAGCTACGAAGTAGTGTATACTAAGTAAATTACTGTAAAAGTAGTTTTAAAACGCACAAAATGTTATACCTTATTTATGCTGAATGATGATGAATGAAGACTGAAAGTTGTTACGTAAAATGCGGCGGAAAAAGTCACGGAAGAAAAGGTTAGTATCACGTCGTTAACTTCAAAGGACTCGACGTCATGCTTGAATATCATTACTTAAAATATTCACTTGGCCGTAAGAAAATGTCGAGGACAAGGTGGTGTACTTACTGTGTACCACTTAGATATGTAATATCTTACACTTTACATGCGCTAATCTTGTAATACCTACTTCTATCTTTATTTGTTTATACCTACAAGCGATCTCAGAAACGGCTCTAAGAATTTGATAACGTTTTGGGTTTACGGGGCGGCAAATCGATATAAGTAGCTGGGTTTTATATCAGTCTGAGAAAACTCGGTATTAGCCATTTTCACCCGAGAAAAGGACAGTCGTCCAGGTATGTACAAGATAGTAGTTCCATAATAAATAATTACTTTGAAATGTTAAATTAAATTAACATAATTAGTTAGGGACATTTTTAATCCAAATATTACAAAGCGAGTCAAGGTAGTTCGATGGCTAGAAGCATTTTAAAGGGTAACAACGGGAGCAGAGTAGGGGGCCGCCACATAAGGTGCAGCCACGTAGGGCGCTGCGACATAGGGGGCCGCTGCAGCCAAGTAGGGGGCCGCAACGTACGCGGCGAGTCCGTTGTTGATGCGGTGGTAGTACTGCGAGCTCGTGGCTGTGACCACAGGCGCGGGTGCCACCAGCGGCGCTGCCACCAGCGGCGCCGCCACCACCGACGGCTTTGCGGCCGCCAGCGCGATCAGAGCGGACACGATTACCAACTGAAATATTATTAATAATAATTCGTCACAGAAGAAAATAAAATTCGCAAGATATAGGTAACACATCATTGTAACTACTTGTTAATTTGTAGCTACATGTTATCTAGTCCTAAAATATGCCGTGCTATTAACCTTTTCGTCATGGCGGCGAAAAGGTTAATGGCACAATGTAAAAACACTCAAAGGCTGACTGACTGATCTAACAACGTACAGTTAAAACTACTGCACGACGGAACGACATTTGGCACACTAATAATCCGCTAAGAAAGGATTTTTGTAAAATCCAGCCTCAAGGGGATAAAGAGGGGTTGAAAATTTAACCGAATTGCACGCGGACGAAGTCACGGGGAGAAGCTAGTAAAGTAATAATGGGTCATCAATGTCAAACAACAAATTGCACGTAACCGAACCAGCCTCGACTTGATGAAGTCACACTGAAGGACACTAAAAATTTACTGACTTTATATCAAGATAGTGGCGACGAAAAGGTTAAATATTCTGAATTTCCTTCCATTCCATTGAATACTTACAAGCTTCATCATTTTGCTGGTTGAAGGTTGGTGTTCCTGCGATGGGAAAGATGCAAGTGCAAGTCGTGGTCACAGCCGAAGGAGCAGGCATTTATACGGCGCGTGTTGCAACGGAGCTGGCGCCGCAGCCGCGCGGCATTGGCCCGCGCGTGAGCAGAATCGAAGCCAGAAGCCAGCTCGGCGCGAACCAATGTCGACGACGTTTTGTACTCCAATTATGTTGGAATTTGAAATGAAATTACGGAATGTTGTTGCTTTTTGAATTACAAGTGATCTTGTTAGAAATAAACACAATTGTAGTACCTGCCTAATTCAAGTTCTGAGATTAACCATGCAAGCCGTGCTTACGTTGTCATTTCAATTACATTTTTCATCTAGCCTGCACTATCCCACTGCTGGTGCTGGGCAAAGACGTCACTCTCATTATTCCACGCATTCCGGCACAAGGCAATGTTTAGCCTCGTTAATTAGTTCATTAGATACCCATTTTATTTTACGTATCAATTTATTAAGCGCCCTTTGAATGAATTAGACCGCGCCCTTTGAATGTTATTTTGAAAAGAAAATTCATTCCGATGTAATAGTAGATTGTTAACCGAGGGCTGAAAGACACCCATTCCTGTCGAGATGTTTTGGCGCTCGAACGAAGTGAGAGCGCCAATAGTTCGAGGCAGAAATGGGTGCTTTCGACCCGAGTTAAAGACTCTACTTTTCATTTCGAATACGAGGAAAGAAAACAAGCTAAAAAACAAGATAAAACACAAGTATTAAAAAATGGTTTTAGCCATGGAACGCTCGATTTCATTGAAATATCGGGATAAAAACTATCCTATGTTATTTCCAGCGTCTTGAAATATTTCCATACCAAATTACATAAAAATCGGTCCAGCCGTTTCGACGTAAAGTAAAGATGAAGACTAAACCAAATACAAAATTTGTAATCTTGAATAATGTATGCGTAATAATATATTAATATTAATACGGATGCCCCAAAGTTTATTTAGTAATTAGTTGAAATAAGTATTTATGTAAGACGTGCGTGAACAAGCCTTGCCTGGGCAAGGATTTCACTGTTTTAGGTCGGCTACTTCAATAAAATCGTTATAAGTACCTACATATACTTTAGAGATTGGCAGTAAAAGGATCTCCAAAACAGCTTGAGCCTATTTTCTTATTAATCAAGCAGTTTATGTCCATTTCAGAAACACTCATGATTCATCATTCATTTTTTTCAATATTTTAAATTTTAAATATTTACGTACTCGAACATTCGATTTCTACTTTTGTAGCGTCAGTTGCATCAATAAAATTAACGACGATGAGCCCGTTAAACATGGCTACCGAGATTTTCAATGCGGGGAAAATGACGTTTCTCTATGGCATGATACCTAGGCGCCATATTTAACGTTGATTTGACTCCACCTACTTATTTGATGCAACCCGTTTTAGTTTTCAATTCTTTTTTTTCACATCACAATGCGAGCCAGTTATTTTTGACACGGCTTCCTGCTGATTTAATGTTTTAAACAAGAAGTATTTAGTTTTTTTCTCTAAATTTAAAACACGCTACTATTCAAATAGTAGCGTGCATTGTATTAAATATTATAGTTATTTGTTTTAAACATGATAGAAATGCGTTCATTTTTAAATTAATTGGTGTGGCTGTATAGACTTTTGCCGTTGCAGACGATTCAAAGTGTTACATTTAAAAAATATATACTTTTCTGCTCTAGAGCAGCGATGAACCACTTTCTGCACGCTAATTAAGCAAAGAATGACCTTCTTTCAGAGTATGAGAAATGAAAATAAAATAGCAAAGTCTTATAAATATACAAACTTCTAGGAAACTGCAACGATAACGTTTAATTTGTAGTAATCTTAGTAAATAATTATTAGGTACCTTACGTGTTCATAAATTAACTAAGTAGGTAGAGTTTAGAAAAACATATCCCGTTCTATTTGTACACAAAGTTGTAGGTAGAGCCATCTTCAAATAATGAGAATGATCTAAGTATACGCACAATGGCGGCGGTAAGTTTATACCTGTAACTATAACAAGAGTTAATTTGCGACTATTTGACTGTTCACCAAGGGAAACTTCGGTTGCTTAAGTCCTATAAGGACCGCTTAAGATACTTCAAAATGATTACCCTCGAGGATCGCCGTTGGATTTCTGACCAGCTGCTACTGCATAAAATAACTACCGGTGCACTGGACTGCCCGCAGCTCCTACAAAAAATCAATTGGACTGTTCCGCGACAGCAGGCTCGACTAGCCAATTTTCGGCCATTCTCTACTAGAATTTATAGAACCAACGTTGGATTTAACAGGGTTATACCGAGGATATGTAATAAGCATAATGATATATTTAAGAATCATAGAATAGACATATTGAACATGTCAAAAAATCAATTCAGGACATTTTTATGTAGACTTAAGTATAATTTATAATGTCGTTGGCTTCTAGAAAGCTTGTAAATTATTTTTGTTTTGTTAATCTTTTCACTAGGGATCTTATTCCCTGGTTTAATGTTTCTTGCCTCACGATTTTGTTACGTATCTCAGATTTTGTAACTTTTGATATCCAAATTTTACATAGACATAACTGTTTATCTTGCTATATTTTTTTTTACTCACTTAGGTTTTCTTTGTTTTTACTTTACACTAAGCGTTATCTTTATAATGCATGCTGTGTTTGCCTGTAATTGGGTGGATACTCTTGATGTTATCGTACTAATCGTTTATTTTGTGCATGTGCTATGGTATTGTACCTGTTGGCAAACCATATTAAATAAATAAATAAATTTAACAAATGTGAAAGCATGTGATATACGCTTATATTTTTGTTTGGCGGGCATGGATTAAATATAGGTCATCCGCACTATGCCTCTAATCGCCGGCGCCCTCGTGTGTAAACACCAGCTTTTACGAGCCAGCTTTCATTTCGGAGAGCCAGCCTGGACACAATATTGGACGTTCTTTTTAGGGTTCCGTACCAAATATAAAAAATATTGTATATGTATGTAAGTACAACTCGTATGTATTTAGGTATGTTTGTATGTATGTCAAATAATTCCATGTTTGATAGACACAGACTTCACGTATGTGATTTCTTCTTCTCTTTAAATAATGGCTTCTGTCTATGTGCAAGACAATTTCGCCAATGTCAAGTAATTGGCCTACAGGCCGAGCAGTGTACGGTAATAATGATAAATGTACGGTATAAAAGATAAATCAAGGAAAAATGGGGAGGCTCAACAAACGTCCACGTATGTGATTCGTTTTAGAAACAATTGAAATTTAATTCATTTAATTCAACTTAGGACACAGTAGGTACAGATTGTACCAAAGTCGGTTCAGTACGTAGTTTTTAGGGTTCCGTACCCAAAGGGTGACAAACGGAACCCTATTAATATGCCTCCGATGTCCGTCCGTCCGTCCGTCCGTCCGTCCGTCCGTCTGTCCGTCTGTCTCCGTGACAGACCCTACCTATGTAGGGATTTGAAAATTTCACAGAATGCGTGTTTCTGTGGCCGCTATCATAACAAATACTAAAAAGTTAAAATATATCTATATAAATTGGGGTCTTCATACAAGTAACTGTTTTTTTCTTCGTCTCATTTCAAGCGCTCTATCTAATGAACCATTATTGTTAGACACCTGAAATTTTCACAAAATACGCATTATTAAAGCCTCCATCACAACAAATACTGAAACAGTCAATAAGTTTATTCCCAATGCGGATTTTCACACAGGAAAGTTACGTATTTTTTCGAACGTCGCTCTTTACGTACATTAATACAATACAATTTTATAAGAATTAAAAAAATGATTTCCTGACTAAAACAATAAAAAAATAGAAAACCTGAAAAAAAACTCAATAAGTATAAAAAAAGAGAAAAAAAGTGTGGAGGGTTTGGGGTTTGAACCCACGTTCACTTGAATGAGTTTCCACGTCTCTCACGAATACGCCACCAGAGCACTTACTACGCTGGCGAAATTAGGTATATATTTTCCGTAGTTAGAATGAATAGAACAAAAGTCTAATTCAAATTTCGAATATTTTTTTGTATATTCATTCAAGTCCATGATACTTTGCCATGATATGACTAAATAGTTCCATGTTGCCAGTGTTGTTTTTTCTAATGGACTCATCGATATCGCTGGCTAAAGAAGTGTGTTTAGTTTAAAACAAAATAGTACATAGTTATGTTATGATGAATTAATAAATTCTATAAAGACGATGATTCCCAATTCCGATATGTGAATTTTCTCCTATCTTCCAATAAAATCTTGTTCGGCTTCGACCCTGCCTGATAGGGTCATAAGGTACTTAGTGTTGTGATTAAATTGTTTTTTTTTTCACGAACTGTGAATAGGGATCACATAGAGACGCTCAGTTGTACGGAACCCTACATATGCGATATTTGACTAATTTTTTATGATATGGACTGAGACAGCCTGCTTACCGAATGCGTCTGCGGCACGTCTAGCGGCTCGCCTGCATCTGTATATCTATAGCAGTAGTTTTCGTAAGGGCCCTCGCCCACGGCGACTTTTTGTAGCGATGCTGCCGCGCTTTTATCCTTTTTTTAAATCAAATAGTAAAAAGGATAGCGATATGAGTAGCGCGGCAGCATCGCTTCAAAAAGTCGTCGTGGGCGAGGGCCCTAAAGACGTGCCACATCGCTTGCGAGCCGTGTAGTTGCTGTGCGGCGGTAGCTACAGCAAATTCCAGATAAATACCTACTCTTAAAGTGCATTTCAGGTGTAAAGGTAGTTAGCAAACGTACCCTTGAGTTGGCACGGTTAGTGGGCGGGAAGTGGGGCTGCGGCCGTCAACAAGGCCGCTCATTTCCGGGTGCCAACCGATAGATGTCCCAACGATGTGGTTAGATTAGATACAGTGTCAAACAGATTAACTACTTTAAAAGGTTTTGGATATCAAAATATGTACCTACAGCCGCTGTAGTTATATACCAGTATATTAACGAATACTGTAACGAACAGTTTATTCGTTACAGTGGCCACAGTGGTGGTTACAGTGGGGGTATTTATACCCCTCTGTATATTACCACATATTAATTCTGTAGCTACTAGCTACTATTAAAAAGTCCGTAGAAAAGTCGCATCCGTAACTTGATAATTAACATACGATAAAGTCGAGGGGACTAGGTATATGCAAATGATACTGAACACAAAAAAATACAAAAAATATCACTATGTAGGTACCCATGTGTGTTTGTATGTCCGGATTTAACTCGAAAAGTACTAGTCCGATTGCCATAAGATTTTGTATTGGGTACATTGTAATATAACACGGGTCAACATATAGGCTCCTTTTTATTTCGAAGCTCGCGGACGCAGTCGCCGGCAGATGCTAGTAGAGCACATTTTTTTTCTCAACTTATTCTCGTTTAGATGGAGAGGAGTCTAGTTTCTCAATTTTGTACCTACTGAGTATACCTAGCTATTATGTCTTTCGTAAAACCCCAATGCGTCGTATTTGGAGTAGTTTAAGTATAAGTATGATTTGTTATTCATGCTGCTACGAGTAAACATATTTAAACAAGATATAAACCTACCTATCCTACAATTTCCCTGTTTTGTTTAAATAAATATTTAATAAAATATGTATCCCATTGTTTATAATAAGTTGGTACTTCCACTCGTAAACGGGCGTTTTGTGATACTTCTAAAAGAAAAGAAAAGGACTGTGTGAGCTATGCATGCATGTAACTTGCTAGTCATCAAAATACGCGGTTTCCCCAGCTTGTTACGCATTCCTATTTTCTTTCCCATACCGAACAAGAACATCTTATGGAACCCTTGTCATGGCTACATTTATCTTGTCCCAACTGTCCACGAAAGAGAATCGCAATGTTGAAAATTTCAATTCCTTTCACACGTCCATTCGCATTGCAGGTATCTATAGTCGACAAATAAGTGCCGAGTATTTATTTCTGTTACAAGTTGAATTATTCGTCAATAATTTGTATTTGTTGAGTTGAGCGAAACGTTTGTTTTTTGAGAAAAAGATGATTACCTATATATTTTTTCGTTTTTAGGGTTCCGTACCCAAAGGGTGAAAAACGGAACCCTATTAATATGCCTCCGATGTCCGTCCGTCCGTCCGTCTGTCTGTCACAGGGCTCTTTCTCTTCAACGGAAATAGGTAGGGATTTGAAATTTTCACAGAATGCGTGTTTCTGTGGCCGCTATCACAACAAATACTAAAAAGTTGAAATATATCTATATAAATTGGGGTCTTCATACAAGTAACTGTTTTTTTCTTCGTCTCATTTCAAGCGCTCTATCTAATGAACCATTATTATTAGACACCTGAAATTTTCACAAAATACGCATTATTAAAGCCTCCATCACAACAAATACTGAAACAGTCAATAAGTTTATTCCCAATGCGTATTTTCACACAGGAAAGACACGTATTTTTTCGAACTTCGCTCTTTACGTACATTAATACAATACAATTTTATAAGAATTAAGAAAATGATTTCCTGACTCTAAAACTGAATAAAATAAAATAAAAATAGAAAAAATCAATAAGTACTTATAAAAAAAAGTGCGGAGGTTTTGGGGTTTGAAACCACGCCCACGTTCACTTGAATGAGTTTCCACGTCTCTCACGAATACGCCACCAGAGCACTTACTACGCTGGCGAAATTAGGTATCTATATTCCGTAGTTAGAACGAATAGAACAAAAGTCTAATTCAAATTTCGAATATTTTTTTGTATATTCATTCAAGTCCATGATATGACTAAATAGTTCCATGTTGCCAGTGTTGTTTTTTTAATGAACTCATCGATGTCGCTGGCTAAAGAAGTATGTTTAGTTTTAAAAAAATAGTACATAGTTATGATGAATTAATAAATTCTATACCGACGATGATTTCCAATTCAAATATGTGAATTTTCCCCTATCTTCCAATAAAATCTTGTTCAGCTTCGACCCTGCCTGATAGGGTCATAAGGTACTTTTCACTTCTCATGCTCTTAAAATGTTACTTTAGTATCTGCACATCGGGACTAAAGCTCTATTTTAGTCTCTTGGGACTAAAGTATTTTTTTTTTAAGTTACATTGGAAACACGCCTAAACAGCCAAGCACAGAGTTTGTGAAAGGAGGATTATCCCCATTTCCAGTGAACCTAGACAATTTCTAGGGCGTGAAAAACGATTTAATTTCGTGAAACACGATTTAATGATTACGAATACCTATGAATCTTGTTTTATTTAAAGTGAATTCATTTAATAATGCATGACCCAATTAGTTTTAAAATATATTAATAGTTTTCAAGTTTGAATCTGTTGGCTAAATATCATTCAAAACGTCACGTCATAAAAATCAGGTCAAGTGCGAGTTGGACTCGCGCGCCGAGGGTTCCGTACGTACAAACTTGATGATGCAAATTTAACAATACAAACTTATTATTTGCGGTTGGTGAAGTAGACACGGCTACTGCGCCAACCGCAAATGATAAGTTTGTATTAGTAAATTGGCTTTTTTTTGCACCAAAATATATAATATTTACGGTTATCAGATTTATTCCTGTACGTGTGCTGTAAAACCTTGCTTCTGGCCAAATTTCATGATTCTAGGTCATCGGGAAGTAGCCGGTTATCTACTTTGTTATAATAAATATCGTAATAATGTATGGAACTTCGTTTTTTTTTCCTCGCGTTCGAAGTGAAAAGCAGAGTGTTTAACGCGTGACTAAACAACCATAATGACACTCGAACTATAGCCACCCTCGCTCTGCTCGGGTGGCTAAACATCTCGTGTCATAATGGCTTCTTTTAGTCCCTTGATAAACAATCTACTATTTTTATGGGGTACCTCCCCTACTCGTAAAGTGGGGATGTATTTTTTTTTCTTGCGTACCCCATGGTGTGGCATATCGTTGAATAGGTCTTGAAAAAATATTGTAGGTTTGTTAAAACCATTTTTTGATTAAGTGATGCGTTTGTGAAATATTAAGCTTTAAAGTGCTATTTTTTGTTAGGGTCACGTGTCCCCCCCCCCTGCCAGCTAAATGGTGGTATTTGGAAGGCTGAAAAAAATCACGGTTGTGGCATATATAACGTAGTTGAAAGGAAAACTATCACCGCTAAGTAGGCTGTACAAACTTTCGAGTAATAGTCGACCAACTTATGACGATGATTTTTCTCGAGCGGCAGGGGCGTCGGGCGGGCACGTCATACCACAGTCTAGCTAGATGCTAATAAGTCTTAGAAAGGTACTGGGGCATCGTCAACTTCGGAACCCTATACTTTGCGCGTGGCCCGACACAGCATCCCCGACAAGGCATATAGCAATTGCAATTGTAATTCTTAAGCCTTAAATTTAAAAAATAGTGCCGACACACTTCCACACCGTATACGGTATGTACCTATATCATCGGGTATATAAATTCTAAGAGTCTAATCTATTCCCGAGACGAAGTCGCGGGTAACGGCTAGTATTAAAAAAAAATTAAATATGAAGAAGTGAAACATATATCTGAACTAGCTTTTCCCCGCAACTTCGTATGCGCAGAAATATTAAAAAGTAAAATCCCGATTTTTCCCGTTCCCGTGGGAATTTTGCAAAATCCTTTCTTAGCGGATGCCTACGTCATAACATCTACCTGCATGCCAAATTTCAGCCCGATCCGTCCAGTGGTTTGGGCTGTGCGTTGATAGATCACTATGTCAGTCAGTCAGTCAGTCACCTTTGAGTTTTATATATTTAGATATATACAATTAACAAAGTGTCTGCATTTGTAATTTCGTATATCACATATACCTAAGTAGAATGAGTAAAAATTGGGTGGGGCTTAAATACCCATGTCACACGCATATCATTTTCTTTTTGAGAACGCTGTCTATTTTGGTACCATTTACATATTATCTAGGGTGCGAGCTATTGATCAGGCCACGGGTCACTTTTAGCTAAATTAGTTTCTTGTAGCTCTCTTGAAAATTCAAGCGTCATTCGGTTATAAATTATCTAATTTTAAGCGGGGATCGGAATAAGTAAACTTTTGAACTTCATTAATTAAAGGCGTCGCTTTTTTTGATTTGGAATAGGTTTGAACAAAAGCTTTCAGAAACCGGTAGACTTTTTAAATGATCTGCTTTCATCCGTGATAAATGTATAGGAAAGAAAACCTCAGACGGAAGTTTTGTGTGGCAAAAAAATCGTTTAACTAGGGAAATATTGTAGATATCAATATCTATGCTAATCATTGTCGGTGTGATATGTTTTTTATTAATGTTTAATTGTTTATTAATCAAAAAACCAAAAAAATATTAAAATCCATACCAATATTATAAATGTGAAAGTCTCTATTTGTCTGTCTGTATGTTACCTTTTCACTTTAAACTGCTGGACTGATTTAGATTAAATTTGGTATGGCATAAGTAGTTGAAGTCCCGGGAAACGACATACTTTTCATTCCGAATAAACGCATGGTCACCGCGGGTCTTGAGACCGTCATAGACCCGGTTCCCATACCCACAAAATACTTATTTTTATCTACGGACGTAAAATTTGAAATTTGATATAAACGAAGATGTTTTTGTACCTATATACAGGATTATAAAACGGGCCATACACGGCGTTAGTCGGCGTCGCATGTTGCGTTCGTCAGTGGGCGTGGGGCACGATGTCATTCTGCAAAATTCCCACGAGCAAAGTATCTTTCAATACAAATTAAAAGTTTTGGGGCTCTCATAAATTTTGCGGGGCTACTTACCAACTGAGTACAATAACGACTCTTCCGAGGACGTTCTTGTTTTTCGATCTTGGAATATATTTAGGTAGGGCCACAGGGTGGGGCACTTAAAACTTCCGTCAACTAAGCATGAATCAACTCACCTTAGACTGTGATAGCACTGAATATTTAATAGTACTACATACAGAATGGCCACGGAATCAATCACCCGCCT
This sequence comes from Aethes cnicana, assembly GCA_963971205.1. Lineage (NCBI taxonomy): Eukaryota > Metazoa > Arthropoda > Insecta > Lepidoptera > Tortricidae > Aethes > Aethes cnicana. The sequence continues at coordinate 6,508,918 of OZ020285.1, forward strand.
GAATCTAGCCGGCGTGTAACTCGCCCTTACCGTCATTTGTTTCATCCGGAGGTGGAGAGTGAATCACTGGCCCGCGTAGTGGTACACAAAATTTACAAGTGTAAAGACGTCCTTGCACGCATACAGATGTCCTCGCACGGAAAAATTGACACTTCATTCGAATTGTGTTCGAAATCGTGCTTTAATAGGCCGTGTCCGCCCTGTGGTGATAGCCTGATAGATCCGGACGGACATTGCACCAGGCAGGACCTGCCACCAGGAAATCGGAGAAACTATAAAGTTAAGTAGATACTCACCTACCGCTATTTTCATGAGATTGTAATCATTATCACTGTCCATACAAGATAATGTAGTACTCGTATGTTATCCGTGTTATTGAATTCCGCGAAAAACAATATCCTGTCGTCGGAATACATAATGCCTACACATAGTTATTGACAGGGCTATTATAGATAGAGGTGAAATATTCAATTCGAAATGCCTAAACCGCGTGGATCTGAATATATCGGGTCGTATTCAAATACTTTGAGCACATTCTTTCAAGGAATGTGGGTTATACACTCACAAAAGTACCTAATTATTTCTAATGCTTGATTCTTGTTTCCGATAGCTATTAATTGTTTGCAGCAGTAAATAATAGTTGGGTCAGGAGGAAAATATGTTTCACTCCAGAAGTAACGACGAACATTAACAACCAAATAGGTCGTCAAAATGGAGGCTTCGTTTGTCGGTTTATTGCGTCCAATAATCGCCGTTGTTGACGTCAAGTGTTATATTGTTAATTACTCGAGCTATAAAAATATACCTCCGATATTAAATGTTTTATTGTAGGTATACTGGCCTTATCTCTTGTAGGGTATCATAATATTACTTACCTTTTAAGTTACACTTTCATTTATTACTCATCATTAACATGATCCTGCAATTAAAAACATAACATTACTTCGGATCCCTTGTACACAAACACATTTTTATAACACCATCATATCACGTACATCCAAGCTTCTTCTTTGTCACGCGTTTACTTATACGATACTCAAATTACGTCGTGGCAATGTATTTGTCGCGACCTGTTATTATTTTTACTTCTTGAATTACATGAACACTACAGTTTTGCCTTTATAATTTCGGTGAAATTGTGGTTTTTGTAAATATTGACGTAGTTGACAATGTTGTTGATACCCGTTGCTATGGTCACAACATATCAATCCTTTGGTAAAATGTTAGGTTTCTCACTGGTGGGCGATAAATTTGATGTTTTATTTCTATTTTTATTCAAATTCTCTAAAAATTCCATCCAAGGTTTCCTTATCGATATAGCCACAAGGATGGTCAGTTCTTCTTCAGCTCTCAAACGGAGCAGTCGAAATTTCAAGACCTTTGTCCTGGGGGTCGACCAGCCCCCAGGACCCTGCAAAAAGGCCCAAAGCCTCTGGCAACCTTTTGGCCGTGCTAACTTAATAATTTACTTCATCTCTGAGTTGGTGTGCGGACAACTCTAAAATATATCCGCACAAAGTCCTTCAAGTTGGTGTGCGGACAACTTTAAATATCCGTACAAAGACTCACCTTCTACGTGGTGATAGCCATTCGCTCCATCTCTTCCGACGTTTTACCCGCTGTACTATCACCCGTGCCGCTCTTTACGTGTACCGAGCCTGTGGCATCACACTGCCATCCAGAGACGGTCCACTACGACGTCACCACTACGCTGATCCACCCTGCAGCAGTACTACCCCGTGCCAGCCACCAGCTGAACCTCGAAGCGTCGCTCTGACCCTGCACACCTCCACCGTCCAGTAAAGACCTGTGCCGCTGTTCCTGATTCCAACTCACCAATATCCTGTGCCGCCCTTCCGCTACGCCGTGCTACTGAAACATTCTCCACCTCGAGCTCCTTCAACCTTCACATCATCCTTCACTCGTCCCACACCCTGACTCAACTTTACCTTCACACCGCTCTTCATAACACCACTTCCCACCACTTCATCCATATTTCATTACCCTTTTTTTATTAATTGTAAATAGTTTTTCTTTCCCTTATTGTAAATATATTTATTGTATATACCTACTCTTTCCTTCCTCTTCTCACCTTCACCCCTTAATTGTCGCTTCACGACAGTTTGGCGCCCAACCTTAATCTTCTAGACTCTTCTAATTCTACGTATTCTATATTTATTTATGTCTATTTCATATTTTTCAAAATTCTGAAACAACACTTCTTCTAGTGCTACCTACCTCTTTGGCTGATAATTTATTTAATTTCATTTCAATACTGGCCGGTACAATTAAAAAAAAAAAAAAAACTTCAGGTTCCTTCATATATATAATCCCTCAAATATTTCTAATAGATGGTGCTGCCATCTGGACTTTGTCGGTGGTACTACATACCTTATAACTTTCATATCTAAGTGCTGCCATCTGTACTTTGGTGGTGGTACTACCTACTTTATAACTTTTATCTCTAAGTGCTGCCTTCGAGCTTTGGCGGTGGTACTACTTACCTCTGGTGCTGTCACCTTGGTCTTGGCTGGGCATCTGCTTCTTACATAACTTGGTGCTGCCACCTATAGTTCGTTGTTTGGACTATTTATTGTCAACAACTCTCTAACCCAGTATGCTACTATCCCCATCTTGCGGATCAACCATCAAATTCTTGACACTTACACCTTCCAACAATCATCTTTCTCTTTCCTTCATCTTCTATTCCACTCTTTCATCCTTTCCCTACATAACCTCTTTGGTTTCAATTAATCTCCTTCATTTAACACTGGCCACTACACAAAATTTAAAAATAATAAATTCAGTACAGTCTTACACAAAAGTCTTACTCAATTTATTATTTTCTTTTCATATAGTTCATTGCAAACACTTCTATAAAACAAACATGGTACTTATAAATTTCATTTTTATTTAATTGAGATAACCAAATACTTTTCCACTACACTACATATGACACACTGCAGAGAAGAACTACACTTTAATATATTTATACATTATATTTAATTTTCTTTGGTAAGTATTTATTTATTTTAAAATTTACATCTTTTTCACTATATTTCTCTTCATTCGTTTCTTCAAATGTCTCCAATTTGCGACTTCAAAACTTCATTTTCTTCACCATTTCTATAAAAAAAAAATTAAACTTATTTTTTTCTCTAAGTACTACTTCTATAATTAACCCCTACCTACGACCTCTCCTCTAAATTCTAAGAAAACCAACTTTCGGTTCCCTTTTCTCTACTTAACCTTCTTTTGGCTTCTTTGCTTCAACTTTGAAGTCTTCATTAGTGCTAAGGCACATTCTACCTAATCACTCTATCTAAACCTATGGTATTCTACAATACCATTTCTTAAGGGCATCTAAAATGCTCTTATCTTCACTAAGGTATCTAAAATACCTTAATCTACACTACAGGTATCTAAAATACCTTCTTCACTCGTGGGCTCGATGTAGTTCATTCTTTACGTGTGTCTAAAACACACTATTCTTCTATAGGAGCGGTTGATAACTCCCTAAATAAGCCTCAAGATCGTCTCTCTTTCCTTTACTAATCTTAGGAGCGGCTGACTACTCCCTAAACAAGCCTTAGGTCGTCCTTATTGTTTTCCACCCGCGGAGCGGCTGACAACTCCCTAAAAATAAGCCTCTAGTCGTCATTTTGGGAAGCATCCTCTTAGAGTGGCAGTCATTGAATGTGAACTCCACCCTTATCAGCACAGAAGAGATGTTATGGAAGTTGATGTCTGATTGTTTGCGTGTAATGTTGTAGTCTGAAAGAGAAGGCTTCCCTGGTTACTTTAGGAATATTTTCTAAAAATTTTCTCTGAGTCGAAAATTTTCTCGGGTCGTAGGGGAAATGTAGGGTATCATAATATTACTTACCTTTTAAGTTACACTTTCATTTATTACTCATCATTAACATGATCCTGCAATTAAAAACATAACATTACTTCGGATCCCTTGTACACAAACACATTTTTATAACACCATCATATCACGTACATCCAAGCTTCTTCTTTGTCACGCGTTTACTTATACGATACTCAAATTACGTCGTGGCAATGTATTTGTCGCGACCTGTTATTATTTTTACTTCTTGAATTACATGAACACTACAGTTTTGCCTTTATAATTTCGGTGAAATTGTGGTTTTTGTAAATATTGACGTAGTTGACAATGTTGTTGATACCCGTTGCTATGGTCACAACATATCAATCCTTTGGTAAAATGTTAGGTTTCTCACTGGTGGGCGATAAATTTGATGTTTTATTTCTATTTTTATTCAAATTCTCTAAAAATTCCATCCAAGGTTTCCTTATCGATATAGCCACAAGGATGGTCAGTTCTTCTTCAGCTCTCAAACGGAGCAGTCGAAATTATAAGACCTTTGTCCTGGGGGTCGACCAACCCCCAGGACCCTGCAAAAAGGCCCAAAGCCTCTGGCAATCTTTTGGCCGTGCTAACTTAATAATTTACTTCATCTCTGAGTTGGTGTGCGGACGACTCTAAAATCTATCCGCACAAAGTCCTTCAAGTTGGTGTGCGGACAACTTTAAATATCCGTACAAAGACTCACCTTCTACGTGGTGATAGCCATTCGCTCCATCTCTTCTGACGTTTTACCCGCTGTACTATCACCCGTGCCGCTCTTTACGTGTACCGAGCCTGTGGCATCACACTGCCATCCAGAGACGGTCCACTACGACGTCACCACTACGCTGATCCACCCTGCAGCAGTACTACCCCGTGCCAGCCACCAGCTGAACCTCGAAGCGTCGCTCTGACCCTGCACACCTCCACCGTCCAGTAAAGACCTGTGCCGCTGTTCCTGATTCCAACTCACCAATATCCTGTGCCGCCCTTCCGCTACGCCGTGCTACTGAAACATTCTCCACCTCGAGCTCCTTCAACCTTCACATCATCCTTCACTCGTCCCACACCCTGACTCAACTTTACCTTCACACCGCTCTTCATAACACCACTTCCCACCACTTCATCCATATTTCATTACCCTTTTTTTATTAATTGTAAATAGTTTTTCTTTCCCTTATTGTAAATATATTTATTGTATATACCTACTCTTTCCTTCCTCTTCTCACCTTCACCCCTTAATTGTCGCTTCACGACACTCTCTTGGTGGTATCTTACGTAAAACGAGTAGAGATCTTCTACTATCTAAAGTCCGGCGCCTTCACATTTCAAAACGCTTCAATGTATTTAAAAAGCACCATCAACACTCTTCAACACATGTGTACGTGCTGAGACAGCCATCAACTATGCGTTGAGAGTGTTGGTGATGCTTTTTAAATACAAGAAAATAAATTGAACCGTTTTGAAACGTGAAGGCGCGGGACTTTACGTAGATATATCTATACTTATACTTTAGATATAACTATAGTAGAAGATCTCTGCCTATTAATGACAATAATGACAGAGGAATTCTTCACGAAATTACTATATCTATGTCAATGCCTTACTTATACTCGTACAACAGTTAGGAACTTGCACAATAATATTGGAATTCCTAGAATTATGAATGCACCGGAGATCCAATTAGAGGCTGCAAATAAAGCGTCGGCTTGCGACGAACGTGCACAACCTGGGCAGCAACGTTGGACGTGCCTATCCTTAATGCCGGCTCTTTGCTAATTTTTTGTTTTGCTTTTCCCAATAAAACTTAAAAAAGATACAATGTCCGCAACGGGATTTTGTACTTTAGGCCCAGGTATGTACAATCCATATCCATACTAATATAATATTATAAATGCGAAAGTAACTCTGTCTGTCTGTCTGTCTGTCTGTCTGTCTGTCTGTTACCTCTTCACGCTAAAACGGCTTGACCGATTGACTTGAATTTTGGTATAGATATAGTTAGAGGCCCGAGGAAGGACATAGGATAGTTTTTATCCTGGATTTCTACCCTTAACGGGATGAAAACCGGGATACCACGACAAGTTATGCACTTAAGCAGTAGTAGCAATTACGTGTAGGTATTATAATGTTTGCTATTCCAATTTCTGCAGGCGTTTGAATGTTCGGAAGAAATCCATATTATCCATATTAATATTATAAATGGAGTCCCGGGAAAGGACATAGGGTACTTTTTATCCCGGAAAAGCGCATCGTTCCCGCGGGAGCGCGATAACCGAATTCCACGCGGGCGAAGTCGCGGGCAGAAGCTAGTTAATTTTATAAATGCGAATGTAATTCTGTCTGTCTGTCTGTTACCTCTTCACGCTTCAACCGCTGGACCGATTGAGAAAAAAATTGGCATGGGTATCTATAGTTGGGATTCCGGAAAAGGACATAGGATACTATTTATTCCGGAAAAACGCATAGTTCCCGCGGGAACGCGATAATCGAATTCCACGCGGGCGAAGTCGCGGGCAGAAGCTAGTACTTCTAGAACTGTAACTAACCAACCATATGTATAGTATCATCGGGAACGCAGATTCTGAGTCTACGCGGAGCGAAGACCGCGGGAAAGCTATACATGATTTGAATAGAGTATATACCTACCTCTCATGCCAATTACTGTCACTCGAGAGGCCATCACGACTCGTTGTATAATAATAAAGTTATAAATACGACTCGACAGGGCTGAAAAACTTTGGTAATCACGCACCGAGTGGCCACTCGTTTAAGAATAAATTAGTACGAGTAAGTACCTACGCGGAACTTGGAAATGAAGTTACCGGAGTCAACCTGCTTGTCGCAACGTTACAGCTCTACTTATTGGATGGAAATCGGAGCAAACCCAACAACAAAATGACTAACGAGATAAATTATCGAGATCCAGATTTTTTTACCGACATCAAAAAAGGAGGAGGTAGGCACTCATTTCGTGAAAATATATTAACGGCATCATGAGAAAATGAGGGAACTTCTCAAAATTTGCTAGCACGTAGATGATTTTGGTCTCAATTGCGAAGATAGACAGAGTCCTATGTCCTTCTAGATAGTCATTTAATGCTTGGAAACTGTAGACGAAAAAAATAAAAACTGCCTTCAGTTGCAGATCCTGTATGTACGTACAGATTCACTTGTAGTTCCGTAGGTAAGTATATATTCTGTGCCCGAAGATGGCGCAAAGTAATCCATAGTAAACGAAAAGCGAAACGCGAAGATAAGTAATAAAAGAAGTAACTAATAATAATAATAATAAGGCGTAGGGATGTGACGACCCCATCGCCCACCTGGTGTTGTACCACCGGTGCAGTCAGTCAGCGTAGGGCGGCCGCCCAGAGTGGAGCGCAGGAGCTATATGCTTGAAAGGGTGGAAGTGCTCAATCTGCGTAATAACGGGGAAACCCGCTCCCGGTGCGCACGAGGCGCGACCTGCGATGGCGAAACCGGTGCACACCTCTCCACACCCTTAGCTGCTTACATCAGTGTTGCTACATCGCCACCCGTGCGGTGGCCTGTATAGGGGGCCCACGAAGGCTAGCCTCTTGGTTAGTGCGTAAGCGGCGAGTCACCGTCTGCCTTGCTTTCAATTTGTGAGATATTGATCAGGCAGATGTCCGTTATCTCACTCCATAGCCCGATTTTCCAGCCCACACCTCCCATCCACATAGCCCACTCCAAGTCTCTTCCTTCCTCGGCAATAGTTTGGCAACTGGGGAGGGCTGTCCGCCAGTACAGCCTCATGTTGTATTGGGAGGACAGATCTCCACAGTTGCGGCCATCTCACATTTCTAGCAAAAGGTACCAAAAGCCTCTTCATGTTGGCTTCGGCTCCATGAATGCGAATGACCGGGTCCCCATGGGCCCGTGACATGAAAATGTACCAACAAATAATAATAAAATATATTTATTGAAAAGACATAATAAAAGGAACATTTACAACAGTACACATAAACGAACACAGTTTTACCGTGTACTGCCGATTTGACAAACGCATACGCAATTATATTGTAGCCTACCCTGAAACAAACATGCAATAATTCAATATTTATATGCGACACCAAGGATGGAGGTAATTCAAGGATGTGTGTGAAATCCCCAATCCGCACTGGGCCCGCGTGGGGACTATAGCCCAACCCTCATGTGATGAGAGGAGGCCTGTGCCCAGCAGTGGGCCGTAAATAGGCTGTTGTAGTAGATGCGACACCAGCTGGACACAAAGCGGCTGATAACGTAAACATCGGCGAGACCTAAACTGTCTGCCTAACTCTGTCTGTCTGTCTGTTACCTCTTCACGCTTCAACCGCTTCAACGTTTCATCCATCAAGCGAAAAATTTCATTACAAAGACTTCTCTCCAAAATAAGATATTCGGTGTCATCGTCATAAACATAACAACGAAAATTAAATTAAGCACATTCTGCTGTTCATTATTTTGCATTGCGTGAATAGGATCAAATGGAAATTATTATGTCCCAAGAAAAGGTGCTGCTTAATTGCGCACCTGAATACATTTAGGTCTCCATTTACCTAATGGACAATATTCCCATTACATTATGAACGTATAGGTACACAACATGTTAGCCTCTTAATTTTTTTAAGTTAAAATAAAAACCGTCTTCAAACTCCTAAAAACTGCGATGTCGATGTCAAGTTTAGCAGAAGATTGTCATTGCCTTGGGTCGGTTCACTTGACACTAATTTTCATTTAAGGCCATAATTTAAGGTTTGATTTCAAGGTAATTTTCTATCTGTTTTTTGATATTTTTTTCGGTTACAGTTTCCAAATAATTATTGTTTTATCAGAACGTATAACAATTAATGTACCTGTTTACGAAATTGATACTCAAATCAGATACGTGCTAACCTTATTAAAATGATAGAATTGTCGACATAATGTGCCTATTTTGGGGAGCTTCCTGATTTTCTCATGGATCGCAGCATCAGAATAAAAATTTGAAAGAAATGGGACCAAATTGGACGACTACCCTTTCGATTACAAAAAGAATTTTCGACATTCGTCCGTAAACGACGTACAGTAACAAACAGAATAAAACAAGAATTGAGAACCTCCTTTTTTTGCTTAAAATAACCCGGATTATAAATCACGAGAGAGAGAGAGAGAGAGATATCGATGACATTCCAAGTACGGAACGACCTTATTATAAGGCAATTATTTTTTATACGAATAATGCTGTACTTAATGTAATGCGATTAGTTTTCAACGACTACCCCCATTGTGTAAACCGGCCAGGTGCTTTTCATAGCTTGGTTGAAATGGTACGTAGGTATATCTGAAGTACTTTTTAGGGTTCCGAAGTCCACAAGAAACCCTTATAGTTTCGCCATGTCCGTCCGTCCGTCCGTCCGTCCGCAGTATTGCTCGGAGATGCTTAGTTCTAGAAAGCTGTAATTTGGTATGAATATATATATTAGTTACGCCGACAAAGTGGTACAATAACATTTTGAAATATTTTTTTAGGGCACCTCCCCTAATCGTAAAGTGGGGATGTATTTTTTTTTCTTGCGTACCCCTTTGATATGGGGTATCGTTAAATAGGTCTTGGAAAAACATTGTGGGTTTGTAAACACATTTTTTGATTAAACAATGCGTTTGTGAAATATTTAGCTTTAAAGTGCTATTTTTTGGTAGAGTCAAGTGTCCCCCCCCCCCTGGTAGCTAAATGGTGGTTTTCAGATAGCTGAAAAAAATCATGGTGGTGGCATATATAACGTAGTTGAAAGAAAAACTATCACAGCTAAGAAGGCTATACAAGTTTCCGGGTCATAGTCGACCAACTGCAAGCAAGCAAAAATGCGTTGGTACGGAGAAGTAAAATTCTATTATACATACTACTGAGCGGCAGGGGCGTCGTCGGGCGGGCACGTCGTACCACAGCCTAGCTAAGATGCAGTCTTAGAAAGGTACTAAGGGCATCGTCAAGTTCGGAACCCTATACATTGCGCGTTGCGGGTGTCCCGACACGCACTTGTTTATTCTCAATAACCCGTCAATATAGTCAAGCAAGAGGCTTGTCACTAAAACATTCTACACAAATTGATCTGGGCCCAAACCTGTAGTGATAATAAAATAAATATTTACTACTACTACAGTCTATTTGCGTCCCACTGCTGGGCACATGCCTTCTCTCATCACAAGAATGTTAGAGCTAAAGAGTCCCCACGCGGGCCCAATGTGGATTAGGGACTTCACACACAGCTTTGAATTACTTCGCAGATGCGTGCAGGCTTCCTCACGATGTTTTCCTTCACCGAAAAGCACAATGGTTAATTCAAATTGAATTTTGCACATAAGTAAACTTACAGGTGCGAGCCGGAATCGAACCCTCAGACCCTCTGCATGAGAGGCGGTAGGTCGAACCACTAGGCCACTACGGCTATACTAGGCCACCACGGCTATACTTATATATAAATACTAGCTGACCCCGCGGACTTCATACCGCCTTAGAATTTTTTTTGGTATGAAAAATAGCTTACGTCATATTCTCAGACCTACTGAACATACACACCAAATTTCATAAGAATCGGTCGAGCCGTTTCGGAGGAGTTTAGTTACAAACACTGTGACACGAGAATTTTATATACCTAATAGAGATTAAATTGGTAAATCTAATCTAATAGTAATTCGGCTTAATTTTTGGTTACCATGTTGATAAATTGACACAAAAATTTAAACGAAGACACAAACAACTCACCCCCAATTACCTAATTACTGAAATCAACTCAAATGAAACTTTAATTTATTACTGTCCAGATGTGGACAAACAGTGTCGTTAAACCGTGAAACTGAAATTAATTTGATGTTGAACTTCAACGTTGCAGTTGTTTGAATCTACCGTTTCAGAATAAGATCAACAGGTAATTAATAAGGGAAATAATTAGTGTATTAGATTGAGAGGGGTTCTGGATCACCTGTCGCGTGCACACAGTGGCAGGAGTCGATCAACAGGAAGGCTCCGGGAGGGAAGGCTGAGGACGCGAGGCCAGTCGCCGCCCAGCCGCCCGCGAGATAGCGCGTCCGCCGCGCCGACCGCACCCTCGACCCGCGCACAACAAAACACAACATCTCGCGAGCGTACCCTAATAATCCACAATATACATACCTCAAGTGCTAACAGCGAAGGATTCCAAATCTTTAAAAGCGTTTCCCGCTTTAGGCGAGGTAAGTTGTCCCTATTGAGGAGCGATTTTTATTTTACTTTCTCCTTATCAGTTAGATTAGACAATAAAGGCTAAACGATAAGCTTTTAGGGATCGAACGTTATTCCACGAGTCAAAGACGGTTGATTCACTTGCTTATAAATTTGGGGTACTTATCGAATTTGTTGTCGTGTTAGCTTCATGTTACATTAGGATATACTTACAGGTTAGCTTTTTTTCGTATATATTTTATTATTTTCCAAAGTGTTGAATCTTGTATCATAGCATAGTTAAGTAAAATGTATGTAAAACATACTTCAATAGGTACGCAGGTATTCAGAAACATATTGGAAACATTACAAAATCTATATATATACACGGTGGGTCAGAAAATATGGCAAATAATTAACCCACCGTATCGGCTATCGATTCTAAGTATATTGTATAGGTCTTTATTATTTTTTGAGTTGGTAAAAAAAAATGTATATGGGATTGGTTGTGTGAGCGACGTCTGAATCCTTAGAATATACTCAGAATCGATAGCCGATACTGTGGGTTAATTATTTGCCATATTTTCTGACCCACCATGTATATATAACCAACGTAGGTAGCTACTTATTCGTTTTCACGAAATTATATTACCCGAGGCATCTTGCAACTTTGCTTATTCCGTAGATAACTGGAAATGAATTAAAAAATAAAGAGATTAATTACAATAGGTTCTAATTTATTTTATTAAGTTGTAGGGAAAGGTATTGTACTTTTAATATTTAAACTTTCTTCTTTCTCGGTGAAATCTATCGTTCATAAAATGTTTATAACAACGTTTATCAGCAAAGTTACATTGAATTGCTTTTAAGGACTTCTACCCGTGACCACAGCCGTGACCAAAAAGCCTGAAAGGCCGCGAACCTACGGATTAAATAATGATTAAACTACGCTGGTATTATTACTTATTCTGCGATTAAACGCTAGGTAGCTACCTACCTCAAGCGTAAGACATTCAAATCCCCCTTTATTTTTATTTGACTTCAGATAGCATTTCACTAGAAATTGCAGGAATCTTCGAGCACACATTTTCCTTAACGTAAACGGGCACCGTTCTTATAGGTAATAAGAAAAAGCATTTTATTTGAATTGAAAATCTGAAAAATGTATACAGAATCAATAGTATTAGAATCGTTGTAGAGTCGATTGCACTACCTTTTTTAAGGCAGGTCATATATTTGTACCCGAAGGCGTTAGAAGGAAGGTTATGTTTTTTGCTTCCTTTTTTTATTGCGCCCTGTCTAAGAGTTCCAAACGACAACGAGTAGGTAACTGACAGGTTCAAGTAGAATTATGATATTAACTAGCCGATGCCCGCGAACTTCGTCCCGCGTAGACTTTGAATTTGCGTACCCGATGATACTATACTCGTACATATAGACAGTTATAGTTATAGAAGTATTGAAAAAATGGTTTGGCCCGTGGAAAACTCGTTCCCGTGGAAATATCGGGATAAAAAGTTCCAGACAAAATCCTATGTTAGCCCGGGTCTCAAACTATAGGTACCAAATTTCATCCTAATCGGTCCACTCGTTGCGACGTGAAGGAAGGACAAACAAACAAACACACTTTTATTATAATATTAGTATGGATTAAACATTATTTTGTAATATATATAAAACAAGAAACAGACTGACTGACTGACTAACTTACTGACTGACTAACTAATCGATCAACGCAGAGCCGAAACTACTGGTCGTAGAGAGCTGAAATTTGGCATGCAGGTTCGTTAGGGAACGTAGGGGAGCACTAAGAGAGGATTTTTGGAAATTCCCCCTTTAAGGGGGTAAAAAGGGGGTTGAAAGTTTGTATGAAACTTCTAAACCACTAAGCTTAAAAATGTGAAACTTGGCAGAGAGGTTCCTTTTATAACGTAAGTGAGCGTTAATAAAGGATTTTGGTAAATTCCCCCCCTATGAGGGTAAAACGGGGGTTGAAATTTTATATGAAACTTTTAAACCCCCAGGGTTAAAAACATGCAACTTTGCAGAGAGGTTCCTTTTATAACGTAAGTGAGCGTTAATAAAGAATTTTTGGAAATTCCCCCTTTAAGAGGGTAAAACGGGGGTTGAGAGTTTGTATGTAACTTCTAAATCGCTAGACCTATAAACATGAAATTTGGCAAAAAAGTTTCATTTATGACGTAAATGAGCACCTACAAAGGATATTTGGAAAGTGCCCCCTTATAGGGGTAAAAAGGGGGTTAAAAGTTTGTAAGTATGTAACTTCTAAACCACTGGGCCTAAAGGAAACCGGCTACATATGAAGTTCGGTTTACACAGGTTCAGTGTTTATCCCGGAAGAACGCTTAGATCCCGCGGGAACGCTATAACCGAATTCCACGCGGACAAAGTCGCGGGCAAAAGGCTAGTTTAAAATAATACTAGCTTCTGCCCGCGACTTGGACGGAGAAAGCGACTTTGTTTTATACTATGTAGTGATTATGTATATAAATAATCTTAAATATAATAAAGTTCAATTATGGAAATAAACATGAGTAAATAATAAAACTACACATTTTCTGTGTCCGAGGTTTAAGTGGGTTGTGTTATAGAGATCATCACCTATCTAATGTCCCGCGCCTTCACATATCAAAACGCTTCAATGTATTTAAAAAGCACCACCAACACTCTCAACACATGTGTGCGTGCTGAGACAGCCATCAACTATGCGTTGAGAGTGTTGGTGGTGCTTTTTAAATAATAATGAAAAAATTGAAGCGTTTTGAAATGTGAAGGTGCGGCTTTAGATAGTAGAAGATCTCTACTTTGATGTCTATATGAATAGGAAAAAACATAACCGATTTTATTTTAATAAACCAGATACATTTTCAACATCGGAAATTTGCACGAGCTGCGATGAAGCAGACTTTATAACAAAGGTGTCTGGTGCAGGCTGGAAAAAATTAGTTGGAAATTGTTCAAACTACAGCAGTGGAGATTTTTTGCTACGATGAAACGTCGAGAACATGTTGCACGAATAGTCTATTTGGTTTTTGTAGCGTTCATTTCAGTTCACTTAAAAAAAATGTAATGTTGTTTAATATAGCGTATTTGCGTGTATTTTTGTACGTACCCAAACATATAGTGGTGATGGCGATGTCACGAGCTTTTCGTGTTGTCCATAATTATATTTTACCAACGCAGAGTGCTGCTCCTGTCATATTACCCAAAATATAATTTGAAGTTATGTTAGTAATCAGTTGTTGTAAATAAGAGGTTGGTTGTCAGCCTCTAATCCATATTTCCGTATCCATACTAATATTATAAATGCGAAAGTAACTCTGTCTGTCTGTTTGTTACCTCTTCACGCTTCAACCGCTGGACCGATTTGGATGAAATTTGGCATGGAGATATTGGGGTCCCGGGAAAGGACATAGGCTACTTTTTATTCCGGAAAAGCGCATACTTCCCGCGGGAGCGCAGTAGCCGAATTCCACGCGGGCGAAGTCGCGGGAAGAAGCTAGTAAAAATATATCGCACTATTTCCCCGATTTTATTTTCCAAGAAGATACTTTAAGCTACCTATCACGTCCCATTAGTATTCCGAATAATGGCTCTGCGTTTTAGAAGTTAAAAGTTTGTAAGCGCCTTTGGGGAGGCTTTCATGCCTTTCATGCAGCGCGAGCGGTCACTTTTAATTTGTTGTAAGTGGTCATCGCTCGCGAGGCCACTGATAGCGCATCGCCCTTTCACTAATGTCTGTTACTTTTTTGTTCTTTATTATCTGTTATTATCAAAGCATACGTTTATGATCATAAAATATGAAATTTATAAGAATCTACAATCAACCCCCAGCCCGCACTGGGCCCGCGTGGGGTCTATAGCCCAAGTGGGATTTTCCACACAAAGTGACCCGATTTCATTGCGGTCGAGTAGATTAAAACAGGCGAAGGGCGTGAGATCTAGCAATCATTCTAGTCAACGACTTGTAAGTTGTAACTCTAGTGAAAAATTAAAATGAATAAAGTTCGCTCGATGAAAACAAATGTAAAGATAATTTCATAATAGCTGTGGGTTGGTAGTGCAAGGTAACACGTCGACTGATAGATTAGTAACATTAGCATTTAGCTGAGCTGATAAGTTTGGAAAGCGAACGAAGCCGACTCGCACTAGGTAGCTACGTCACAGAATACTACATACAGAATGGCCACGGAATCAACCGCCTGAATCTAGCCGGCGCGCAACTCGCGCCCAATTCGCCCTTACCGTCATTTGTTTCATCCGGAGATAGAGAGTGGATCACTGGCCCGCGTAGTTGGTACACACACATTTACAAGTCTACAGACGTTCTCGCACGTACACAGACGTCCCCGCACGCAAACATTGACACTTCATTCGAATTGTGTTCGAAACTGCTTTTATAGACCGTGTCCGCTGTGGCTACGTTTGAAATATGTATGTATCTATACATATAAGTATACTTACTTATTGTACAAAAACACAAACTTACAAATTTTCAAAACAGAGAAAGGACAATGTACATAGGTGAGCTTATCCCTATAAGGGTTTTCTGCAAGCTAACCTTTGAGCAGTGTATAATTTAAAAATTATGTGCGATAATTTGACCATTGAGGAGTCCATTTGCCTTCAACGTCTGTCCATCCCAAAGAAGAAGGACTTGGGATTAACTGATCCAAATTTAATAAATTTCCCCATATATGGCCTGCTTGAAACGCTGCACGCAGAGCATGTTGTTGAAGAGCAGCTGAAGTAGGCGGAAGGCTTGTCACCGGCTTGTTTTTTTGTCACAAACAAATCTTTCCGAACCTCATTCACGCAAATATGCTCTGTTAGAGCATCGTACAGCTTGCAAGCGAATCTGAAAGTAAGATTATCATTATTTGAAGCTGGGTTTTATGTATTTTAATTTAGCTCAAAAGAAATAGAGTTCATGCAACACACAGACACGCGCGCGTGTTCTAGACACGCGATAGCGGGTCCAGCCAAAGTTCAAAAAAAGGAAACTGTCAAAGTTTCGACGACGCAGGGTCGTGCGAGTGTGCACAGTAAGTAGTACAGTACACCATTTCGAGTTTCTTTTGACCCCATCACTACTGGATACCTATCACTATTTGCCTGAAATTCCAAATATTATAACTCAAACAGTTACTGAAACATCAACGTTCAACTAGTTTTCACAAACGAACCAAATTTTATAAACGTAACATACCAGGCTGTCCCATAATAATCTGGCCTGACATACTTTTAGGCTACTTGTCACTATAAATTTGGCTTCGATTGATCGGGCATATCATTGGCATTTGATAAACAAAGAAATGTTAATCTGTTTGCATTATTTTCAGTTTTAGGGTAATTTGATTGACGAGTGTCGTGTGAATATTCAAAAGGTCAAAATGTGAGTGTCGGAGCGTGATAAAGTTTTTGTACAAAGAAGGTTTAACTCTCACCCAAATCAAACACCGTTTGGATGATGTTTACGGGCACTCTTTGCCTTCATATAGCACCGTTAAAAACTGGGTGAAACAGTTTTGTTATGAACGTGAGAGTGTTGAAGACTTTGGGTCATGATGGTCGAGCCATCGAGGTACTCACTTAGGAAACAATAACCCTCATCCAAGAAAAAGTTTTAAATTATCACCGATTGACAATAAGGGAAATAGCAGCAAGACTTGGTCTATCTAAAACCTCCATCCATCGTATTATCAATGCCCATCTTCATATGAGTAAAGTGAGTGGAAGATGGGTACCAAAACTTCTATCAGCAGTGCAAAAAGAAGAACGAGTGCGATGTGCTTCTGAATTTTTGGAACTTTGTGGCGATAACCCTAAGAACATAATTGAGTGACTGGTTACAGAGGACGAAATAATGGTTCTCTGTTGTGATCCTGAGAGTAAACGCGAGTTGATGGAGTGGCGTTTTAGGAACGAGAGGCCGCCCACGAAAGCGAAGGTGCTGGTAATCGGCAAAAAAACAATGTGCACAATTTTCTGGGATTGTAAGAGTATCCTGATGGTTGATTTAAAGGAATGCAATACCATTATAAACGGCGTCCCTTATACGTACACTGCGGGCTATCATAAAAGAAAAATGAAGAGGCAAGCTAGCAAAAGGACTGCTGTTGCTTCATGCCAATTCTGTTGTTAATAAGGCTGCAATTGCCAAGGCTGCGGTACGCGAGTGTGGGATCACTGAGCTCGACCATCCCCCGTATAGTCCGGACATGGCCCCGAGTATCAATTTTTTATTCCCCAATTTGAATCGGGACTTACGAGGATTTTTTTTTTCTAACGACGAAGACCTGGAGACGGTTATTTTAGGGCATTTCGGGGACAAAAATCCAGGAATGGTTTAGTAATGTTGCTTCGCAGATGTCAAAAGTGCATTAATACTAAAGAGGACTATATTGAAAAGTAACTATAGTTTTATTTAATTTTCGTAGCTACATCTTACTTAGGCCAGATTATTATTAAGTGTATATTTCGCATTTATGTTTTTGATAAGATTCATTAATACCTACAGCATTAAACAAACTACTATAGTATAAACACGGAGCATATAATAGGGGAAATAAAAAAAATCCGTCTTACTACCAGAGCAGTTAGTGGTAACACGGGCAAAAAAAAACTCCCCTGTTACTACTGGTAGTAAGATGGGTTGTAACAGGGGTAACGAACGAATCCACCTATGAAAAGGAAAATATACTTCGTACAAAAAAAAGCTGAAGTGTTTAAGAAAAACGTTATCACTTCTTTTTTGTTGGCTTAGTAAGTAAAGTCAGTGTTTTAATTAAACGTGATGGGTGCAAAGACTTATCTCAGTTATATATTTTGTAGGTAATTAGAGGCCAGCAGAGCTCTTCCCGCCCGACCCTGCGGCTGGCGCGCTTCGGCGCACAGGCCTCGCCCGCCCTTCAGCCTAAAAATATACTCACGAGAGGATATTGTAATAGCCTCATGTAGCAGCGTTATCTTTGTTTGGCGCAGCCAAGTGGGATAGTGGTGATACGTGACAACATATATTTTTCCTAGATGTTTCATGCCAGCAATCTTCTTAATCTAAATCCCACCAATCGTTTCGTTTATTTTGTCGCTTATCCGAAATTATTTTCCGATTCCGCGTCAAAGTTTGATTAGGCTCCATTTTTTAGGGTTCCGTAGCCAAAGAGTAAAACAGGACCTTATTACTAAGACTCCGCTGTCCGTCTGTCTGTCCGTCTGTCACCAGGCTGTATCTCATGAACTGTGATAGTTGGACAGTTGAAATTTTCACAGATGATGTATTTCTGTTGCCGCTATAGAACAACAAATTCTGAAAAACAAAATAAAATAAATATTTAAGGGGGCTCCCATACAACAAACGTGTTTTCACCCCTCCTATTCGAAAAGAAGTGTTTTGTTCCCCGTTTAGAGGGAGCAAAATGCGATTTTGCTCCCTCTTCGCTTTTTCTTAATTTTTTTTCATTTCTGCCCCGCTAACAGGGAGCAAAATACGTCTTAGCAGTGCGTTTACGGAGCTGCGGAGACTGTAAAAAGTTGCATTCAAAAGTCGCGTCTTTTTCGTATTTAGAATTTTATATATCGGCATTTTACATAAATACTTTATTACACATACTAAAAATCCATAAATTCATAGATATATACTTACTTTTGATAAATTATTTTCTATTTTTTATTTTCAATTTGGCTGAATGGTGCAGGCCAATGCCGTAGCATTCCTCGTAAACTCGTCGTGTGATAGAATAAATAAAAAAAACTCGAACCCGCGAATTTCGTGAGCGCTCATTTCCTTGCCGTATTATTTCATTTTACACTTAATTTCCAAAATAAAACGTACCTTATGTAGTGTTATGAATTATTTCGCAAAAAATGAATGAAATCAAAAAGTGATTTAGGTGATGCAATGTATTGGGATCAACACCTCTGAGAATTCCAAAGGAATATTATGTAAGTACGTAATATGAATTGCACTGCCCTTTTTTCATTTTATCGCAAATGTATTAAAAAACTTTGTGTGATACAGTATGTGCGAAATTGTCATAAAATATTCTTTATTTCACATTTGTTAAATTTACCTATTATTATGAACGCAACGCGTGCGAGCATGACAGAATATAAATACAATATATAGTTACTGATTCTTCAATATGGAAGCCATTTTCGCCTTCTACCTATGAATTTATGATAAGCGCACGAAACACACGTTCTTTTTAGCCTTGTTTGTTTCTAAATTTTTTTGGTTTACTTAATTTAAAGACAATAATGAACGAATGATCTAATGATTTTCTCATAGGAGGGGTGAAAAGCAGAGTGTACAACACGGTAGCAAACTTATTTATGCCTTGGGTGACAAAGCTTGAATCCCTCGCTAGCTCAAGATTCCACGCTAGAATCCCTCGCTTACGCTCGGGATTCTATTCTGGAATCTTTCGCGTCGCTCTGGATTCAATCCGTCACCCGCGGTAAAATATACCTTTTTGCTCCCTAGTCATACAATCTACTATTTTTTGCTCGTTTTTGGAGAAGAATGGTACGGAACCTTCGTGCACGAGTCCGACTCGTACTTGGCCGGTTTTTATATTTCATCCCGCCAGTTAGTATTTGATAGTGTCACCTCCGATTTCCATCGGCTTAATAAGTTTGAGTGGCAGTTTGTCAGGTCCAAAGGCCGGATTAAATTTTCCAATTTTCATGAGGCTTTTGTTAACAACGCATTTTATAGAATCCTGATTCTCCGACAAATTATCGCAATGCCTAAGCGGCGTCACTATCGTTTGATGAATTTTTTTTTTATTGGTGGTCTCAATTTATTTGCTGATGTTCAATATAAAGCCATACGGCCATTAAGTTAATGTTCTTTTCTCAAACATGCTCGGAAATGTTCGTGTTACTTTCAAAAAAAGAAGACGCGAGGCTGTCCATTGCCGGCCTCGGCCAGCAAAATAGTTATTTGTTATGCAAGGCTGCAAAGCGAAGCGAGTGGTTCAAATATAGAATCCTGAGTGTAACGAGGGTTTCAAGGCACGAGACAGCAAACGACTTTGCTGCTAAGCGCAACACAAAATTTTTCACCTCACGCGCGATTGTTCGGGAAGAAGACATAGTTCGGCGTCACGTACAGTTTGTGCTAACTCTGGAGGAGTTAAATTCGTATCTTCATCGCTAGAATCGCTCATATTTTCTTTACTACTTCGTATAGGTATTCTAAATTACAAAACCAGCAATCTAAAACATTTTTTTTTTATTTTTTTTTAATGTTTTTTTTTGTGATTTGGAACGCAACCTCCGGGGTTGCGTTCCAAATCACTCCTACTCGTACTTCAAGATTCAATTATTCATTTAATACAGTTAAAATATACACATATTTAAGTATTTTTGTGATAAAACATAGTCAAATAATGAAATACATCTGAAACGGTGTATTATTAATATAATTTTATTAATGATGATATTAAGTAAATTGAACCTTTATTTTAATAAAACTCTCACGACGAATTGCGTTTCAGAACGTATCGTTGTTTTTTTATTGTGACAGTTGCGTCATGCGTCGTTCGAATTTCAAAAACACTTTCCACGCTAGCGGATAAAATCAACTTTTGCGCTCGGATATCAAGCTGCAAAACTACTACTTTCGAGCCAGTGAGGTGAAATAGTACATTATTGCCGTGGCCGGGAAAGTAGGTCTTTGTAGGCTGAGTACTGGTTTAAAGGGCCGAGGCTTCGCCGAGGCCCTTTAATATGTACGAAGCCTGCAAAGCCTTTCACGTGCCGAGGCTTATATAGTGCTTTTCTCAAAAATGAAAAAAATCTTGATATTAGGTATTCATAATACAGCATTGACACGCACGCAAAGGTAGTCAAGTACTTACAACAAATCCAATGGAACGCCAGTCTTCTTTCGTATTCACCGATATTTGACTTTAACAGACACACTAACACGACAAGTTAAAAACTCGCATGTAGATTTCTCGTTTTTTATAAAAATTAAGACCTTTTATCAATTTTTAAACCAAACTAGTAAACTATTTTCATGAAATTTAGCTAAATAAATCTGATACAAGACAAGAACTCCCGCTCTTTATGGATCGTTCTTTTTTTAAATTCCGTTCTGAAATACATTGCGCTGTTTCAGACACGGATAAAAACGTTTGGTTTCGCGTCAATTGACAGATACAGAACATGCAGACTTGGCTGTTTGGGAATTCCTTCGCGTATTATCAGTTTAAAAAAAAAGTACCTGTACGATAATGAAATTTCATACAACATTCCCTGCGCTTATACATGCCGCGGAAGTAAATTCATACGAATTTCCGGGGCATGCAGTTGAGTTTTTTTTTTTTTAAATTTTTGACTGATTGTCAATGACGCACTTTGCGGTTTGACAGAAAGCAGACAATGACGAGTTTCCCCGCCATTTTTGAGAAAAATAATATTACGAAGTGACTAAGCGAGCGACCCAATCGTCCCATCCGATTCGACCAAATGATCTTCCCTGCTGGTGATGCTTTCTTTCCACGGTAGATAGATACAATTTTATACCAAGTTATTTGTATTGTTGTAAAGAATTTAATCTACGATGATCTAAGTAGATACACAAACTCTTTCCACTATTTTAAAAAGAGCCTTTTCTCCTTTTCAAATACACACTTAACTAAACTTCATTTAGGTACCTACCTCCACACACACAAATTAGTGTACCTATTCATTTTGTCAAATGACATAGCTCGAGGGTACATGACACTTTTTTGTGTCAAAACCACCTACAATCGAGTGATAATTTGCGATCGTTGATAAAATATTTTATGGGGAATATCTCCTATGAGCCTGCTTATTTATCTGCAGTGAAAAACAACACCCCTGAATTCAAGCGTTTGTTTAGAACCTTTAATCTTGGATAACAACGTAGTTAAGTCTCTTTGGGGGTTCCGTTTCTCTCCAGATTTCACTTCGCTGAATATTCCAAGGCATTTTCGGAGGAGTAATTATTTCCATTGTTTAAAAGTATCCTACTCCTTGAAACTGACAAAGCATCTTGTTTCATTCAAATTATTTGATGAAGTTTTAGTCATCAAGAGGATATATACAAGCTATAAAGTTACAACGGTAATAACGGCTGTCTACGGCCTAGGGTCTAGCAGTCAACGAGTCACAATCGATCAAGGTACGTGTGACTTCTTGTAACATGAGTACCTATATCCTTTCTTATTAAATATTATAAATGTGAAAGTGTGTTTGTTTGTTTGTTTATTTTATTGTCCTTCCTTCACGTCGCAGCGACGGGACCGATTTGGATGCAATTTGGTATGAAGATAGTTTGAGGCCCTGGGAATAACATAGGATACTTTTTATCCCGATATATCTACGGGAATGGGTTTCTTAACGGGTCAAACCAGGTTTTTCAATACTTCTATAACTAATAACCATCTATATGTATAGTATCATCGGGTACGCGAATTCTAAGTCGATATATGTGACCGTCCATAAGAAAAAGGTCCTTATGGCAGTTTCTAGTTACGGAGATATTGACGTTTTTGTAAAATGCTTCAAAATTATCGTTTTTTTGTTGTATGCAAAATAGTAAAATATACAGAAAGACGTGTATTTGTAGCTAGTAGTAGGTTTCACTAGTGTACGTTGAGTATTTCTATATTAAAACTGGGTTCAAAGTTTAGTAGAAAAGGGTCCTTATGGCAGACCATATACAAGAATGATGAATCTGTTGATAAAAATAAAATTGTTTAATAAAAATGTAGTTATAACTGTTTCTTATAAGCATGTTTAATTTATTTATATACGTAGGTATACTTTATTTTACGGGTAGGTACAAAATTACCTCGTTTAAAGTAGTAGTCCTACTCCTGACGTAAACCGCAGCTCCATTTGTTGATGCCCCTAAACCCGCCATCCTGACACACTCACAAAAATTGTTCTTACGTAATTCTTGACTAGCCCCTTAGTGGTTACTGATTAGTGGAGCAAATGTGTTCGCTTTAGTGTCCAACCGAAACAAGTTTTTCCCGAAACCGAAAGGTTTGCCGATATATGGCCGAAACCGACCGAAACATCATTTTTTGGCCGAAAATGGTTGAAACCGAAACCGAACCGTCGGTCGGACACTAGTACGCTTCCGGGATAACTCAGTACTGTGTGAATCATATGGGTGAATATCAGATTTCATGTTTTGCACTTGTCCACCCATGTTAACTTCATGAAAATTGAACTATAAGAGTCAGGTTTTTTTTTGGGTAAAGATCTTACTGGGAAGCAACATTGCCATCAAAAAAGGCAATGAATAATAATTCAGAAGTTATCGAAAAAAAAATTTAAATTTCAAAAATCTAAGATCTTTGGCGCGTCCACCACAGTGTTAGTTTTTTTAAACAATTATAATTTTATTTTATACTCCGATTTTGACGTCTCCAATAGTGTTTCCTGTATTTAGAAATGTTTAATTATACAAAACTCAACTAGAATATTTTTTGTAATTGTCTGGTCAAAAGTTATTGTAAAATCAATTTTGTCCTACCCAAAAACACCTCATTTCTTTGGCGTACTTGAACAGTCTCGCATTTTGTTATCATTTTACCTAGACTAGCCCCACCTCGCGTCCCCGCTTCCTTTAAATGCCATCTAACATCCGACTGGTGCAAACCTGAGCATAGTTTGACGTGTTTCGGAAAAATATTTTATACACCACCGCTTTCGGTTTTTTTTCCGCTAAGCGCCTAATTTCTTCGGCGACCGAATTCACAGTCAATTTCTACTTGAATTTTTTAATACTTTTTTAGTGAATTGTATACTGCGATTATCTAAATCTATAGTTTTAATTGGAAATTATACCTTAAATACTTATGGATGTAAAAAAATATTTATACCCTAATCTCATTTCTTTGGCGCTAATTTCTTTGGATTTCTTTGGCATTTAGTGCCAAAGAAATTAGATTTAGCCATAGAAATTAGAAGTTCATTGTCAATTTTTCTAAAGATATATCACAAATATCGCTTTTATTAGATTTAATTGTTTTTGTAGATTGTTTTATTCATGATCATTCCTAAATCTATCAATAATACTAAAAAAAATGATTACTTATTATTACTTACGCTAAACAATCATCAATAAAATGACTGTTTTTCTCTGTTCAGTTTAAATAAATGTTATATTCGGAGATTTATATAAAATATAGCAAATTAAACAATTTTTTGTGTTTATATACTTAATATTAAAATGCAAAAAAAATATGTTTCAACATTTTAAATAAGTAACACTGTCGTACAGAATAACATAAAAATGGATACAACTATATTGTACAAAGTCGAAATGATTCAATATCTAAATGGCGTGAAAGAAGAAGAAATCAGCAATTAAAATTAAACAAAAACTAAACAATGAAAGTTCCTGTTACTAGGTAAAGAAACCAAAAATTCAAATGACTAAAAAAAGGCAAACAAAAGATGAAAAGTTGAAAAAGAGCAAAGAAGCGTTTAGAAGATATTAAATCCTTTAGGTTTATCAAAAATAATGAAGAATTCAAACAAGAGAAAGGTACCACGAAAGAAGAAAATTGAAAAAATGTTTTTTATGGGTACCCACAACTTTTTAAAGGAAATAAGAGTAAGCTAATGTACATATTTACTCGGATTAAATGATAACCAAAAGTATCAAAAAATTTTTGAGCCTTACAAGATACTTTTATTTCATTACTTACAGTACACGGTGGTTGTAAAAAAACTTGATTTTTTGTTGATCACGTATTACATTCGTAATATGTGCTACAAATATTTTATGTTACAAATACATAATATTATTCAGAGTTTATAGAAAAGATATTTTAATAACACTGTTAAATCTGTGGTATTATAAAAAAGACCGACATTACATTGATTTTTGTGAAACAAAGTTTTTAATACAGGTAAAAATATGATCTCAAATTTCGAGACTAACTTAACAAGTACCTACAAGGTACCTACTTTGACAAAAATCGACGCTTGCGATTTAAATGCTTTTATTTTTAATTTTCTGATTATTTTTTATACCCCACCTATTTTTTTTGGCGCATTTCTCTAATATATTTTACTTTTTTTTTTCATTTTCTAATTTTATTGGCATATTTTCTAATTTCTTTGGACCTATCCTAATTTCTTTGGCAATCACATTTTTAAACTGCTAAAACTTAAAGAGTATTGGAGCTATTTTTGGCACAATAAGATATATTTTATTGAATTTAAGTCTTTTACAGTGTATGTTGTCCGAAATACTCGATTTATTGAAAAAAAAATGCGCCACAGAAATGAGAAATTTTCAATCGAAATCTGATATTCACCCATATAACAAATTTATGAGAATTACTCTTATGTTTACTTGAATATAATTTGTGTTACTCAAGATTTTGAGTAAACTTATGATAACACTTTTTCTTCGGGATTATGTTTTAATACAAGATTAGTAAATAAATACTGTTAATATAGTGCTATACTGTAATTATCAATAATTTTTGCCTGTGATTGGTCATAAGGACCCTTTTCACCCCTCCTATTCGAAAAGAAGTGTTTTGTTCCCCGTTTAGAGGCGATTTTGCTCCCTCTTCGCTTTTTTTTAATTTTTTTTCATTTCTGCCCCGCTAACAGGGAGCAAAATACGTCTTAGCAGTGCGTTCACGGAGCTGCGGAGACTGTAAAGAGTTGCATTCAAAAGTCGCGTCTTTTTCGTATTTAGAATTTTATATATCGGCATTTTACATAAATACTTTAACACATACTAAAAATCCATAAATTCATAGATATATACTTACTTTTAATAAATTATTTTCTATTTTTTATTTTCAATTTGGCTGAATGGTGCAGGCCGACGAGTTTACGAGGAATGCTACGGCATTGTAGCATTCCTCGTAAACTCGTCGTGTGATCGAATTAAAAAAAAACTCGAACCCGCGAATGGGGACTATCGTTTCTTTGCTCACCAGTTGGCGCCACTGTTGACTAAGGTCCAGAGGTATAGCTGTCAAAGGCGACTTTATAAGATATCGGCGCCGAAACAAAGTTATAAAACTTGAATATCATTACATTAAGTTTATTAATTATAAATAACTATCATCATATCTGTACAAAACCCGTACTATCCGAAAAGGCGCCTACAGGTTTACTAAATGAAACTGCTAGTAGGTTGCCAAGGTCTATATTTTGAATTGATAACTGAAACTACTTATAGATTCTAGGTATGAACATCGATAGCGCGATGTAGGAATTTCGCTCGAATCTATCGGTGGCGCACCCTAAAACTTTCATACAGGCGTCTACTCCAAACATACCGCCCACCATGAACGAATGCTCATCACAAAATATCGAGTAGCTACGCCGCAATGTTGTGCAGTTCCGTTTTGTTCGGTTTTATTTTATTTTATTTCAAAGCGTTCACATTCATCGCCAAATAATCCATATTTGCGATAATTTCACCAAGGAGATCACTTTTCAACAGATAAATTAAAGAAACTATAATTTATATCACGAAGCCCGCCAAAACCAGTGAAAAGTGAATGTTATTGGACCTCACGCGACACTAGCGCCTCTAGTGGCAAATTCACACGCGATAGCCCCCATTTCGTGAGCGCTCATTTCCTTGCCGTATTATTTTACACTAAATTTCCAAAATAAAACGTACCTTATGTAGTGTTATGAATTATTTCGTATAATATTATGTAAGTAGGTACGTAATATGAATTGCACTGCCCTTTTTTCATTTTATCGCAAATGTATTAAAAAACTTTGTGTGAAATGTGTATGTGCGAAATTGTCATAAAATGTACTTTATTTCACATTTGTTAAAATTTACCTATTATTATGAACGCAACGCGTGCGAGCATGACAGAATATAAATACAATGAAGTAGTTACAGATTATTCAATATGGAAGCCATTTTCACCTTCTACCTATGAATTTATTATAAGCGCGCGAAACACACGTTCTTTTTAACCTTGTTTGTTTCTAAATGTATTATTTTTTGTTTTACTTAATTTAAAGACAATAATGAACGAATGATCTAATGATTTTCTCATAGGAGGGGTGAAAAGCAGAGTGTACAACACGGTAGCAAACTTATTTATGCCTTGGGTGACAAAGCTTGAATCCCTCGCTAGCTCAAGATTCCACGCTAGAATTCTATTCTGGAATCTTTCGCGTCGCTCTGGATTCAATCCGTCACCCGCGGTAAAATATACCTTTTTGCTCCCTAGTCATACAATCTACTATTTGAAGTCACTGTACAAGAATTGTTATTGTTATAGAAGATGATGAAAAATTATAATCATTATGACATTTTAATTTAAAAAATCATAATTCTATACCTTGTGGTTTTATTTATATCCTAAGATGTGAGTTCCAATATATCTAAATATATAGTACGGTTCAAACTACAACTTATTAAAGAACAGTCCGAAAAACGTTTTTTCTTAATTTCGTTCTTATAAGCGACTTGCTCTAATCAAAGGCAGATTTTTCACGACCTGGAAGTCAAATCAAATAAACCTTAACATAATTTCAAAGAATAATACCTTGAGATACATAATCAATCATCATCTATGTAACTTCCAATAGGAACATACTTAAAATTAGTTTCAAACTTGTTTTAACAATTTCTCAAAAGTGCAGCAATTTTAACATGCGTAGGTCTGATGTTTAAAAAAAAAAATATGGGACTTAGGGTCATGATTCTTTTTGTATTAGATAGCTCATTAAACGTAGATTTAGGATCTGTACTTAACTCAATACCTGCCATAAGGACCCTTTAGGCATGGACAGCCACATATAGATGTGCAAATTTCATCCAAATCGCTAAAGTCGTTGCGATGTGAAGGGGGGACAACAGAACACACTTTCACATTTATAATATTAGTCTATGGAAGTATGGATAGTCATGACGAAAATACGGTACATGTACATGAGTACGGTACAATAAGTACATGAAAATACAGAAGCCATGAATAAAACCCTATTCTTGCATTTTTAATATGGAACCTTTACTGAAGTGCATGACTGGGAGGCGCTCTGGCTCGACGTTTTAACTTGTCAATCCACATCAGGAGAATCATTTGGCTGGAACGTGACTTGGAAATGACACAAATTGTTTTGAAAGCGAAAACCAGGCGGGCGCTTTTCTGAAGTGATAGCAGTCTTCTAACCTAAGTAGTAACGTACATATCGTTTATAAGTACTCAATATTTGAAAGCATTTGATATTAAGGAATATCAAACGTAAGAAACTTATATAATATACCTAATGTAGTTATGGCACGTAATTGGGCTGGTCATGATTAAGAATTTATTAAATTACGTGGTTAGGACTGCAGTTTTTAGGGTTCCGAAGTCCACAAGGAACCCTTATAGTTTCGCCATGTCCGTCCGTCTGTCCGCACTATTGCTCGGAGATGCTTAGGTCTAGAGAGCTGTAATTTGGCATGAATATGCATATTAGTTACGCTGACAAAGTGGTACAATAAAATTTTGAAATATTTTTTTTTATAGGGTACCTCCCCTACTCGTAAAGTGGGGATGTAATTTTTTTTTCTTGCGCACCCCATGGTGCGGCATATCGTTGAATAGGTCTTAAAAAAATATTGTGGGTTTGTTAAAACCATTTTTTGATTAAGTGATGCGTTTGTGAAATATTAAGCTTTAAAGTGCTATTTTTTGCTAGAGTCACGTGTCCCCCCCCCCCTGCCAGCTAAATGGTGGTATTTGGATGGCTGAAAAAAATCACGGTTGTGGCATATATAACGTAGTTGAAAGGAAAACTATCACAGCTAAGTAGGGTGTACAAACTTACGAGTAATAGTCGACCAACTTATAATGATGATTTTTCTCGAGCGGCAGGGGCGTCGGGCGGGCACGTCATACCACAGGCTAGCTAGATGCTACTAAGTCTTAGAAAGGTACTGTGGGCATCCTCAACTTCGGAACCCTATAATTTGCGCGTGGCCCGACACGCACTTGGCCGGTTTTTATTAGGATCACTCGTGTGTCTGTCCGTCCGTCTGTTCGATTTTCTCCGAAACTACTGGACCGATTAAGTTGAAATTTGGTACGTATATTATTATGTAAGTTTGTGACCCAAAGACGGACCTGTAACGAAAATAAATGAATTTTAAACATAGACCCTATTTTTGGGGGCTAAATTTGAAAACATATTACTTAATGAATTTTTTCAAACTATATCGTGTGATATATCAAATGAAATAGTAGATTGTACAACAAGGGGCTAAAGTGGGCCATAATGCCACGAGTTGTTTATTTTCCCGAGCGAAGCGAGGGAAAATATTTGCGAGGGGCATTATGGCTTTTAGCCCAGAGTTATACACTCTACTTTTTACTTTGACTGCGAGAAAATAAAACAAAGTACAAAATTAAAATTTAATTAAGAAAAATTGAAAGTACAATTGGTGCAGTTGTTAAGAGTCAAAGATACTTTACGTTTACATTTACACTTTTCGTTTTTCCAGGTTATAAAATGTTGGTAGGCTCTTAGATAAGCATTGCGAGATTTTGTCGGCAATAGATTTTCAACAAGTTGTTTTGCTTTTTCTTCTATTTTAGTATTTGGGGACAAATTAACTTCATCTTCGCTCGAGAACATTGTTAGTAAATAGGTAAACAAAAACTTCACGAAAACTGAAAATTATTGTGCTTACAAACGGAAATACACGACGAATTAACCGCGCTTGCAACTTTTTAAAGGGTCTTTTTTCGTGCACGTTTTGTTCCGCTCTACATAAATATGAGGTACTTTTTCGTCATGCCATCTCTTTTCGAGAACAAATGGAGCATTCTCATTGGCCGATGGCCGTGTATGCAGCTGCAGCAGCGCAAGACGATCTCTGATTGGTGGTCTAATCCATGATTTCCCTAGGGCTTAAAATGATCACTTTAGACCCGCTTTGTGAAGCTATTATGACGCGCTTTTCGAGCAGGAGAAGTGAAAGTACTTTTTATGAGGATCTCAAATATATTTTTTATTTCTTTTTTGGTCAATACTTTTCGAGTTATTTAAGAAAATAGGCGAAAAATTACCATCCCCCCCCTTATCTCCGAAACTACTGAACCTAAAATTTTGGAAAAAATAAGGAGTAAAATAAGTAGTTATTGACCTATAGATTACAGAAAAATTATTAAGAAGTCCATGGTATTTGAAAACTATGATATAAAAGAGCTTATCCTGTGAAACGGTTTGAAAATGACGTCATTGAAAATAATCAAGGGTCGGAACCCTCTCCACGCGAGTTCAACTCGCTTCTTGGCCGGTTTTTTTCTCTATTAATTAACCATCATTTTTGTATATATTCTGCATTACTCTTATTAAGCAGGTACTAAGACGGTTAGGAAACGCGATTTCATTTGTCATGGTTCATTTAATAACGATATTTCACACAGAGGAGGCAACACGAAACAGCGTTCCATCATTAAAGCACCTGGAAGAAACACCTACTTTTCGTTGAACCAATATCCTGTGAAGTAACGGCCTCGGCAACACCCTATCAATCATGTTTCCGGCTCTAAGATCCGTCATTATTTTCACTCGATGACAGACACATAATTCTTATTTCGGCGGAAACAAAATGGATAACTTGAATAAGTCGACTCTGTTGTTTTTACAAGCTTTTATTTACTTCCGCCTGTCCCGGTGGGTGGTCTCTGTCGGTAATCAAATCTTGTAAGGTGAAATTTGCCCCACCCCCCGGTTTTAAATACTTTTATGTTTTAACTGACTTCAAAAAAAGGTTACCCTATCAAATCTACTACGTACTACTACTACTGGTACTACGTATGTACTTAATTTTACTGACTGGAACTGCATGATTTTCACATATGTTAGTGTATTTGGGCTTCCAAGCAGAAAACACAAATTGTAAATGTGTACCTTTACATATTTTTTCATGTCATTGGTATAGGCATACGAGCGCACAGCCCACCTGATGGTAAGTGGTCACTGCAGCCCATGGACACCGAAATCCTATCCCCCATTAAGAAACCATAAGATACCGAATGCGTTGCCTACCCTGAGGCCTAAAGATGGAATGAATCTGTGCCTGAAAATTCACCGGCTGCCTTAACCCACTACCGGAACGCAACCACTGCTACTTGGCGGCAGGTTAGCGGGGAAAGACGGTGGTACCATCCCGGACGGACCCAGCACCAGGCCCTACCACCATAAAGACCTACTACCAACATATACATTACGGTAATACCTACTCAAGGCACTTCAAATAGTATCAGGGTGCGTGTTTGTAGCACTATTTATATAAAGTAAGCAGGTCGCATAATATATGTTTGTATGCGACCATGGGTCGATAGGTCACAAATAACGTGCGTGGGCCACATAATTACCTACATAGAGCCAAATAGCAGTGAACATTGGAAATATCATAATAAGCAAGCCATGAAAAGTAGGTATGTAGAATTACAATATCGGTACGAGTAGAAAAGCCGATTGCATCAGTTCAAGATTTCGTGACATCAAGGTTGTGCAATGTGTCAGGTTATATAATGTGGGTATCTAAGTAGTTAAATGTTTTATTTTGATACAATTAGCATTCACAAAGACGACTAATATTACGATTAATATGTTGTACTCGTAATTAATACAAAATATACTTAACCAATATTTAGATTAGGTACTTAATGACCTCTGGCAGCTCGTACTGCGGAGCACAAGTACCTACGAGTATAGAAGTTCTGACAACATAACACAGATAACAAGAGTTAAACCTTATACAATCGTACTTGTAACCATGCCATTACATGCTTATTTTTTTACCGTTGCCACCAAGCTCCAAAGTGTCCACTTGGTGACATCACTTTCGACGTTTCCGGCGGATTAAACTTGGCAACAGCCCTCATGATGACGCGACGGTACCTTTGTAAGACAAGGGTCGCCGGGAGTTGCTCTCGATATGGCTTTTCCCAAATCACTACCCGAATTAAAATGAAATGGGAAACGTTGTCGTCTATTAGGTACGAGTAGTCCCATTATATTATTAAACTACCTGTAGGTCGCCAGTTTTGCTCGGGTGAAAATAGACAAAACAGAATTTTCTCAGATATGAGACCTAGCTAGAACGAGATTTTCATTATGTATTTCAAATTTCGTCCAAAGCTAGAGCCGTTTCTGAGATCGCTTGGATAAATAAATAAATATACAAGTTGAGCGGGTTTAACGTATAAGATAAGTTAAGATATTGGTTTGGATGAGTCCTAATTTTCTAGTTTGTAATTGGAATGCAATGGCAAGGGTGTAAAAAGGCGCCACTTTTAATGAAAGGTCAGGGCATGCGGGCCCCGCGTCCTGACGAGGGCCATTTACCCAATATTGTAGCCAATGAGGTGCCGGGATTACTATTTAATGGATTTATTATACCCACAACCTTCCCTGAATACAAGAATCATTTAAATTTTTCAACGCTTAAGTATTTTTAACACCCAAGTTTCTGACCTCGCACCTCCAATAAAGTCCTTTAAGTAATTCAATTACCTTTTCCCCCATAGGGCGTATTAATACAAAAAGCGACGAAGACATTCTCGTGAAAATTTGGCCACGCACATAAAAATGTTTATAACTTGAACTTATGAGAAGAAATATAGCGGCTATTTCAACTCCGGTGCTTAATTTTAATAGCTCGCATTCTTGACTTTTGTGGAACTTAAAAAGAAAGTTAATAGGTAGGTACCTACCGGAGCCGAAGTGGTATTTTTTAATTACTTATACTTACTTACCTAAGTATAGTTCGGTAACTTCTACAGTATAAAACTCAAATGACATTTTTTAGTCAATTGTTTAGTTAGTCGTAAACCTAAACTTAGATAAGTAAGTAAAAGCTTTCCAGCGACTTCTTTAAATAAGTCTTCATGAATTACCAGAAATCGCTTCACAAAAAGACCTAATGCAAAATTCTCTGTCAACATCATAAGGATAATACGTTACCTAATTAAATTTTTGACTCATCGCATTTCATCAGCCAGGGCTTGTAACTATTCGAAGTCTTAAATAGGGGTAACCCTGTTCCCTATAGGATAGCTGAACTTTAAGTCTAGCTGGGCCTATATTCGAAGTCTTAAATAGGGATCTCCCTGTTCCCTATAGGATCGCTCACATGTCAAAATGAACTTTAAACCTAGCTGCTTAAAGTTCACGCGACGCGTGAGCGATCCTATAGGGAACAGGGAGATCCCTACTTTAAGACTTTGAATATTGCCCCAGGTTAAGGAATCTAGGTCGTCTAAATATGCGAGATATGAGCCGGGTTCAATAATTAACGCAATTTATACATATAATAGCAGTAGGAGTATGCTATTGCTATGGCAATGCGTGACTAGTGAGCTTGTCTCACAATGAGGACAAGTACCTACCGACATCAAAAATTTTTCACAAACGCTTTAAAGTGCTAAATTACTTTGCATGTCTTAAAATTTTGTAATTTCTTCAGTTATTTTTTCCATTTTAAATCTTGAACTTTATTGTTATAAAGTAGGAACCTCTAAAAATATTAATCAATTTCTTAAAAACCGGCCAAGTGCGAGTCGGACTAGCGCACGAAGGGTTCCGTACCATTTCTATTAAAACGGCAAAAAATCACGATTGTTGTATGGGAGCCCCCTTAAATATTTATAGATGTTTTTTTGCATTTTTTGTTATAGCGGCAACAGAAATGCGTCATATGTGAAAATTTTAACTGTCTAACTGTCACGGTTCATGAGATACAGCCTAGTCACACACAGACGGATAGCCAGACAGACAGACGGACAGCGGAATCTTAATAATAGGGTCCCGTTTTACCCTCTGTATACGGAACCCTGAAAAGAATGACGCAATAAATGGATTTTTGAAAAGCTTTCACAATCAAGACTAATTTAACGACACCACTCAAGGTAAAATCCATCAAGCCGCTTAAATAGGGTAGGTATACAGAGTGTGCCAAAGAAATATACATAATATACTCGGGAAACATAACCCTTATTCTGGCGCAGTCGGGTACAAAGTCACCAAAGTTTTAACCAAGCCAACATGTCTGAATCAATGTATTTTTTCTTGTTTCAGATTATTACAAGGACGTGTCGAAAATGTGTAGTAAAACACAGTGACAGTGACAGATAGTGTTTCGTATTGTGCCGACAAATGAGTGATACGTGAGTGACTGCAGTGAGTGTAGTGAGGATGAGTTTCCTAACGTCGCTGGGCCAGTACGTGGCTGGCGTGGCCGACAGCGTGGCGGGGCTGGCGCTGTCGCCGCGCCGCGCGCCGCCAGCGCGCCACCGCTCTGCCGAGGAGTCCGCCAAGCCGCCGCCGCAGCCGTCCACGGCCACGATGAGAGGTAATCTCTGGTTTACTGATGTCGCTGGCCGACATCTTGGCAGGGCGCTGTCACCACCCGTGCGCCCTCGCTCCGACGAGGAGTCCGCCAAGCCGCCGTCGACGGACACGATGAGTAAGAAGAGCCCAAAAATGTCGTATGAAACGCGTTTGCATTGATCATAACATAACACTTGACTCTAGGTAATTTTATACCGTCGTGTATGTAATAAATGATCAACATGTACTAAGTATTTTTCATTAGTTAGGTACATGTGTAACGATGCACTGCCACCCCTAGGGTAGGTTGATTCAAACCGTCCGTTAAAGTTAACGTTAAATATTTTACTATGGTATAAAATGACGTTTCTGTATGCAATGACAGCTCGTGCGGCCATATTTAACGACCAGAAGTTTGCCAACTATGCATGAATCAACTCGCCCCTAATATTTTTTGTTCTCAAAATAGTAAATGCACCATTTTGCAGTGGTTAGGTATACATTTTCTCCCAAATTTCAACCTCATAGTCATTTCCGAGTAAAATGGTTGTAACATACGGACGGACGGACGGACGGACAGACAGACGGACATGGATAAATTATAAGGGTCCCGTTTTTTTTTTCCATTTCGCTACGGAACCCTAAAAATGACGTAGAGCATAAAGCCACCACAGGCTGCTCTCACAAGTTTGTTTCTCTTTCAAGAATATCGATTATCGGAAATACTTATATGTATCTATTTGGTATAAGTAACTGTAAGTATATTTCACCCTAGCCTTTTGTTTGGGACTTCACAGTGATAAGTTCGTGAAACTTGTTAAGATGAGGCGAAAGGGACTATTCATTTTAACTTGCCCTTCTCCAGTTGACATTTGAATTATTACTTCCATTGGATAAAGTTATTCTTGTGTAGTTAACTCTTGTTAACTGAAATTATGTTTGAAAACATTATCTTAGTACTAAGTATATAATATCCAGGATGAAACTATTAATTTAATGTATTTGTTTGAACTTTTCTGATAATGTTTCTTTATCAAATCGGATCCTTTCTTTTCATCTCTCCAGTCTACCTTATCCTCATATTTGTTGTAGTTATTTATTTATGTAAGTACTTATTACCTCCATGGATTTGTCAGTTTCGGGGCAAGTGCGCCAGGATGGGGTAAGTGCGCCTAACATAAATATATCGAAACCTATAAATATTACTCAACTAGTAGTTGGCTGTTTACAAGGCATAGGGGCGAAACAAATTTAGGCGCACTTACCCCACATCAGTATTTACTACTTCCATGATCGTGGATGATTTGGCCATGGAAGTTGTACTTATAACCTCCATGGGTTTGTCAGTTTCTAGAGGTGTCTCAAATAGCAAGCGAATTAAAAAAAACACACGACAATAATGTTTTTGCTGGCCAAGGCCGGCAATGGACAGCCTCGCGTCTTCTTTTTTTGCAAGTAACACGAACATTTCCAGCATGTTTGAGAAAATACCCTTACCTAGTGAAGAATGCGGTAACCTAGTCTTCAAGACAAACGGCTGTGAACTGTATTCCACAAGCGACGCACTGGCAGGCTTGAAAGACAGGAGGAATTTCATGACCAACCATATACCTACCCGTCTTTTTATGTTATTTGCTTTCATGTTGTGTATTATCGTCACGAATAAATGTTTTTCTTTATTTTCTTTCTTTAAATTTCCCTAACGTTGGGAGCTGTCTGAGTGTTGAAACAGTTTTACACCAACGTAAAATTTTATTCAGCTCCATAAGAAACAGTTTATTCGAAAAACACGTCGCACAAAAGTCAGTTTGATTCATATTTATGACTCACTAGTTGTGCCCCGCGACTTAGCCTGCGTGGAATATAAAATTTCTGATAACTTTTCTTTCCGATATCCGATTTTAATGAAACATAGC
>OZ020285.1:6545439-6595245 GCA_963971205.1 Aethes cnicana
CGCACTGGGCCCGCGTGGGAACTATAGCCCAGAAACTCTCGGGATGAGAGGAGGCCTGTGCCCAGCGGTGGGACACAAATAGGCTGTAGTAGTAGTAGTAATAGAGGGGGCTTTGTGACTGTTGGAGGTATATTTCAGGTGCTCTACTGCATCGAGAACGCAGTGGGCGCGCCGGCCCCGGACGGGCAGTTCGCCGCGTACAAGGAGGAGGTGATCGAGTACGCGCGACGCGCGTTCCGCGTGGCGCCCGAGGCGCACCGGCGCGCCGTGCACGCCGCCGGCAGCGAGCGACCGCCGACGGTCGTGCTCGGCTGCACCGTCATCGAGGCCGACGGCCTTGAAGCGAAAGATGCCAACGGTAGGGTCCAATCAATCATTTATTCAGGAAAATGGCCACATTGGGGCACTTTTACACGTCAGAAATGAATTTACCAGCACTTCCTAGACCCATTGCTAGAGAAAAAGCGCTGCAACAAACTCAACAGAAAGCCTTTCTTCGAGAAATCACATGAAATTTCACATTACATTTCGCCACACCGAATTCGCTGATAGAGGCGCTTGAGTAGCGTGAGGTGCAGTGAATAAACTTGCAAGTAAACTAGACACCTACTTCAAAAGAGGGCCACCGTAGTCCTGATCACCGTTAGCGACACTATAGGTACCGTGTGAGTAGTCTACTTGCATGTTTATTCATGGCCATCATCAAAAAGTAAAAGATAAAATAAAACAGCTAATGGTCATTGCTTATTTTGAACGTTCAATATTTATTCATGATTCTCTTGCTCTTTTCTCACGCTATGTTTTCTTCTATCAGTCGACATCTCTGTACTAACGTTTTCCATACGCATGTCATCTTTCACGCATTGCCTCCACACTTTCGTAGGTTTGCCTCTACCTCTATGTATAGTATAATTATCATTCCTTATTGCGAGTCGTATTAAAAGTATCTTTTCTCAAACATGCTCGGAAATGTTCGTGTTACTTTCAAAAAAAGAAGACGCGAGGCGGTCCATTGCCGGCCTTGGCCAGCAATTGACAGCAGCTTGCTATTATATTTGTTGAAGAACCTGACATATTTTATTTTTGGTCATACTGGCACAACTCTCGGCCTCGATAAGGTACCAACTATTTAAATGTAAACAATATTTTAGTACGGAGGATTCCCTGACCTCCAAGACACAGGCCTCGCCCAGTTTGGAGGAATGGGAATATGAAATCTTTAATTTTTAATTTATAAAAAATCTTTTATCTAATTTAATTCTATTTATTAAATACATTTATAAACAATACAATAGTACAGGTGCTAATATTTTGTTACCTTTTATGATCTTTGAATGATACAAGTATCCTTATTGTAATTATTTTGATGTAATTCTTAATGTGCAATAAACTTATTATTATTATTTGAGACACCTCTGTAGAGAAACTGACAAATCCATGGAGGTAATAAGTACAACTTCCATGGCCAAATCATCCACGATCATGGAAGTAGTAAATACTGATGTGGGGTAAGTGCGCCTAAATTTATTTCGCCCCTATGCCTTGTAAACAGCCAACTACTAGTTGAGTAATATTTATAGGTTTCTATATATTTATGTTAGGCGCACTTACCCCATCCTGGCGCACTTGCCCCGAAACTGACAAATCCATGGAGGTAATAAAAAGTACAACTTCCATGGCCAAATCATCCACGATCATGGAAGTAGTAAATACTGATGTGGGGTAAGTGCGCCTAAATTTATTTCGCCCCTATGCCTTGTAAACAGCCAACTACTAGTTGAGTAATATTTATAGGTTTCGATATATTTATGTTAGGCGCACTTACCCCATCCTGGCGCACTTGCCCCGACTGACCTTACGTATTTCCTCGCTGTTTGAGAAAAGCATTATATATACCTCGGCCGCAATTTCGATTGCCGGACTCGTACTAATAGAAGGCTTCGCTTCGCTCAGCCTTCTAACTGACTCGTCCGGCAATGCGCTACTTGGCGGCCTCTGCAATAATGTACTAATACTAATAATACTGGTAGTCTTAAATTTAAGATAAGTTTAAATAAAGTTTATTGATTTCACAATGCTTTAAGATACTTGCTTAACTCTATGACTTTCGGAATAATTGTTAAAATATTGTTCTTGATACAAACGTGAAAGCTGACTCTTCCGCGCTAATTTGGCAGCAAATCCTATTATATGAAATTATGAAACAATATTCTGAATTCACAATGAAATAACGATCCAATTAGTATTATTATTATTTATGAAAGGGTACGACTGCCTGGATCAGTCGGGTGATCGGTCCTCCATTCGGAAGCATTTCACCAATTAACTAAATTTGTAAAGCTATATTCATTCTATGATAATTGATAAATAGATGATTTTATGGCGAAAGAAATGACACATACATTTTAAGTTACATTTTTGTTCATTTAATAAAAGGTAAAACGTCGTGCGACCTACATAACTTGTAAACAGATTTGATTCTATAAGCCCTCATATGTATGCTTGAGTTCCAGGAAGAAAACGGAAAGGGTGTCTATCGATTTTATCCTAGGAATCATTCAGGCATTAACGTGCCAAAGAAGAAATGTAGGTAATGCTGGCCCGAACAGGGTACGCTCATTTACATGCAATTAGACAGACAGCACCAACTCTCGTTTTATGTGTGGTAAAATAAAAATGTTTCTTCTTTGGTGTAAAGTAGGTATACTTATTTGTGAGCACTCGTAAGATGTCCGCCGTGTTAAAAATGGCTCTAAAATAGCTACACACGGACTCGGATCTAATTTTAGGCAGCTTCGAATAATAGGTAACAAACAACAAACTCACGCGTAGAAATTACAGTAGGTACAGCAATAGAATAGTTTCATTCCTTGTAGATTTTAAGTAGACGATTACAGTATTGTGTTATTATTTTCAGGAGAATAATTCGTAACAGATTTTCAATTCTATCCGCGTTCATCTCAGGAAGGGGTGAAACCCGTTCTTCCGTTTCTATTGAACTTGTAGGATCTATGGCCGGAGAGATCCTTACAAAGTTTTCCACTCTACGGGGCCAGACAGGGCCGTTTACGTTCGCGTAGGAACCTTTAACCCACGCACCGCCTCAGCCCTCGCATTTTATTAAATCCATATTAATATTATAAATGCGAAAGTAACTCTGTCTGTCTGTCTGTTACCTCTTCACGCTTCAACCGCTGGACCGATTGAGACGAAATTTGGCATGGAGATAGTTGAGGTCCCGGGAAAGGACATAGGCTACTTTTCATCCCGGAAGAAGGCATATTTCCCGCGGGAACGCGATAACCAAATTCCACGCGGACGGAGTTGCGGGCTGAAGCTAGTTATAAATATAAAGACGTTGACCTCTTTGTTCTTCGAAAATGAGATCTGAGAATTACGTAAAACCTTGCAAGTGAGTGGATTAGTTAGTGCGGTGTAAAGTGCTTCAGAATGCCGTGTGTGTTTATTTTAAGCATGCATAATAAATTTCAGTTGTGTTCGTACCGATAACGTAACTTGTAAGCTTGTAAGCATGAATCAAATTATTTTGGCAGAAAACCAATACAGCAATTACTAATCAAGTAATAAATTAAATGCTTTGAGTGGGCGGTAGAGACGTCAATCATAATATCTAATATTCCACTTTTGCCAATTGCGTAAATAAAAAGTTATAGTAACTACACAATATTATTCATTCTTTTTCATGGTTTTGGTTGGTAAACGAGTATACCGGCCTCCTGATGGTAAACTGTGATCGGACATTACATGCATAAGACATAAGACTACGAATTCGAAATAAGAGTAAAATTATTTGTAAAATTATTTATTTCCTATGAAGTAAGTACTTAGGCATTCATTTATAAAATTAGTTTTATAATGCGCGTTAGTAGCGATGCTGTCGGGTGTTTACGAAACATCGCTACAAAAAGTCGCCGTGGGTGAGGGCCCTAAAACTCTGGATTTATGATAATGAGTTCGTTACCTCAGTCACAGCCTGAAGAGTCATCTATTCTTCATGTCATGTTTATGTCACATGACGTATTTATGCCATTTAGCCTTCATTTAGCACATGCTTCTAAGTCATTCTATCTGGCACCACCACTACGTGATCTCAAAATTATATTGATAATAAATTGAAAACGTTAACAATTTATCTTAATAGGGATGACGACAGGGTGAAGAAATCGAAATTCTAATTAGTCCGTCAGTCAGATAATAAAAAAATATTAGACACGTATTTTTTGTTTTATCAAATTAACAAAGAATGACTAAGTTAAAACGCATTAAAGTTGGAGAGTGGGGGCTAACTACGTCACCGTTAGGTATAAATCGTACCTAACCGTGACGTCACATTTCAACTCAATATATCTCCGTATAAATTTGATTACGTGAAAAAAGAAAAAAATACGTATCCAATACTTTTCAATAATCTTCCTGATAGACTAAGGAAAAAAAAGTTGTCGTCGTCCCTATTATACCTTCAACGTTACTGGTATTACAGTGACAATAGGGGTGAATTTAGTCTACGACAGCTTTGATGATGAATTTGAAGTTGAAATGTAAGTGCTTGTTATATTTCCCATATTATTATTATTTTCAAACAAAGAACCGTCGAACGTTTTAAAACGCCATTCATGTGCTGTAGTACATTTGCAGAGCAGCGTTTGGTTCGATTTTCCCTCTAAAACACGTGAAATTTGTAACAAAGGTAGCGCCAGGGCTGCTGTCGACGATGGAGCGCCATTGAATTACACGGGAGCCTAGCGATAGTGAGCGACGCATCAGCAGATACCTATACTTACCTACATATAGATCGTGCGCCACTGCTTTCGCGTTCACCAGAATATTAACGTTTAATCCCAAATACCTACTGCCAATGATTTTTATACTTAGGGATAGGCCCATTCGAACATTCAGTCGCCATTTTCTTCATACAACGAAATACAGCGCCGTCTGGTGGTCAACTGCATGAACTACGAGAATATTTTGCGCGCTATAACCTCGTAGTGAGGTAACGAGAGGTATTGCTGGCTTTTTCATTTTATTCAGTACAAGCGACGTGAATGCTGTAATATATTTTTTTCTAATAAAACATGATTCATAAATCAACTTTTGTTTATTTATTGACATAATAATTATTTATTTATATTTTCTTAGAAGTCCAAATTCAACATCTCACGTGAAATTCTTCATGTGTAAAAATGATGTCCTTACAAGGTTACTTTAACAAGCAGTCTCCGTAACTATGGCAACTTCGTAACATGGCGTAAATATGGCGACTTCGTGTCATAAATTTATTGTTTACAAAAATATTTCGATTGATGGAATAAACACAAGGTAATGTTAATCACCGATGAAACGATATTTCATGACACTTTTTCACTTTGCCTACGTGATTTCTGCCGCCTTTTATCACGCAAGTCGGCATTTCTTAAAGGTTGCGTATATGTTGTTTGACATCCGCACTCGCCGGTGTCTCGCTGAGCAATTTTGGAAGTTGGAAGTGGATTGGGCAATTTTGGGCACCAACAAAGTGCGGTTATATGTCATGTGCGTAGACCCGGTCTATACGAAGTATTATATATGTCTATGCCTACTGCACATTTCCCACGTCAAACCATCGTCAAACTAGACTACCATCAATCAAATTTTGACTGAAAGTAAAAATCAAATCAAATAAGACCTGAAAATAAGACCTACCTAGAAGCGAAACTTTGTTACAACAGGTATATAGAGATGTTTACGAAGTTCAACGTTATTCAATTACGCTCTCGTTAGTTCTACCTTAATATAATGGATGGCGTAACTAATTAAGATCGTTGGGATGTGAATATAATCTTTGGTGCTATTTATCCTCGTGAAATGTCGCTGCGTCGATATGAACTAATGAGTAGCGTGTAAACTGAAGACTGTCGATACGGAAGTATCCGTAGCAGACAGACAGTCAGACAGAGTTACTTTCACATTTATAATATTAGTATGGATTAGATAACACGTACATACATCCTATGAGTGTCGTAGTATATAATTTAACAAATGTAAGTAAATTTTCACAAGAAAAGTTATTGAGTTCTTGCGGTGCATCTGGTGTGGCTTCAGATTTTGTTTGTAAAGGAAGGAAAGCGCGTACTACCGCATGAAAGTTAGAAAATGTTTTAAACTTGTTATGAACGGCGGTCTAATGTGTTCCAGCCTGTCCTGGACTCTAGAACCCGAAGGGACCTTTGACCAGGACATTTAAATCTACAACATAGCAAAATTTTAACAAAATTAAGTGAAAACACATTTTCCTTACAACTTTTTCGGGGCCTTAGGTTTAGGTATTGAAACAAAAAATACGTGTCATATATTTTGCCTATTAGCCCACTGGAGTGCTATTGAAATTCCGAATGTCCCCCAGGATTCAGCGACCCGTACTGCATGCTGGGCATCCAGCCGGCGTCGCTGCCGGCGTCGCCGCGCGCGTCCGAGGACGAGGGCCGCAAGCACGGGTTCCGGCTCAGTTTCAAGCGGCGCGACGGCCGCCAGCAGCGGGACAGCCTGGGCCGGCTGCCGGCGCGCTACATCCGCGCTACCAGCGTCCGACCGCACACGCTGTCGCCCAAGTGGAATGAGAGCTTCAAATTGTAAGTTAACATAGGTACTGGCTGGGTCTAGTTTTTCAGCCTAACCGTTGAGTATGGGTCAAGCAAAACTTTGTGATGATATTTCACCCGCAGTACTTATCAGTTACCGAGTCTAAGCATGTACTTATTTTAGTTTTTTTTCGAGCTAGTAAGAAAAGCATGGAGTGGTGTTAGCGATACATCAATTTCGTATCGCTAGTAACACCATCAATCGCATACTTATTTTCACCAACTCGAAAGGAAAAAAAATTTGAATTGTCAATAAAATCGGTGACTTGGCCACCTACGTCTGTCGATCCTTTAGGAACCACTGCCACTTCTGATCTTTGAATTTCTTATATTTTCAGAAATTAGAATTAACCATAATGACCAATCTAAATGGGCCACTCATTGAAAGTCACTTTGTAGAAAATGTACCTAGGTAGTTGGTTTTACGAAGCGGCGAATTCCAGAAACGTTTCTACATATAAAATACTATAATCATTTCAGACATGCTTGCTACTTCATGAAGCTATTACTTGATAGAAACCAAAGTTTGATATTTATTTCGAGGGACTCCACGCTTTTGGGTTGGAAATATTTTAGCTCGTTAAATACTCTAATACTTCTCATTTGTATCTGTTACCTGTTCAGAAGTTTACGATTATATTAAGAAGAATCCTTCCTAAAACCCATTTTACGAGCTCCGCGATCCCTGGGTAGCTGTTGCGGCGTTTTAATTTTACATGCCATTTACACCGTAACTGCGAAGCCCTCGGGGCCAATGAAGCTTCTCGCCTAAAGCCTGCTTCAAATGTGCGTTTATGGCTAAAGCGAGCGACTCGATACTACAAATTCTATAATCGATTTCACGGCCACCTGTTAACCTTTTGTTGCCAGCTAACAATACATTAGGTACATACACTTACATACTGGCCGGTGATAAAAAAAGAAATACATTGTTTGTCGAAAGGCTTTTGTTTTATTTTTCCAATTTCGATTGCCTTAGCATGAAGGTGTTGTGTGATTTTAGATTTACTATTATAACATTCTAGTGTTTGCTTGTTTAAGTTTAAAGAATTAACGTCTTAATTTTACTTAAATTATTAACTTGGATCCCTTTAACTAAGTAATATTATGGACACAACTTGAAGCTTAAGTTTTAAATTATGAACAAATCTTTCGGATTTCATAGACTTGGTCTGGTAACGCATGTAAGTGAAATACGAATACTTAACTTAGTATAAACTCAGGCATTATTTATGTGATCCTCGTTGGAACGTGCAATAAGGGCCTAGGGTGGAACTATGAGTGAGGACAGGGATTTATTTACCCGGTTTGGGACCATTAAAAGCTATTACCGAACCCTTTTATGAAACTTTCACAAAATAGTATGTAAACTTAGCTACGGGCTGCAGCGGTAAGTTGTATATTTATAAATTACTAGCCGTTTGCCCGCGACTTCGTATCGTGGACTTAGATTTTGCGTACCCGATGATACTCTACACATAGTTATGGTTATACAAGTATTGAAAAAACTGATTTGACCCGTAGAAAACCAGTTCCCGTAGAAATATTGGGATAAAAAATATCCTATGTTATCCTCAGGGTTTCAA
This sequence comes from Aethes cnicana, assembly GCA_963971205.1. Lineage (NCBI taxonomy): Eukaryota > Metazoa > Arthropoda > Insecta > Lepidoptera > Tortricidae > Aethes > Aethes cnicana. Next base: position 6,553,661 of record OZ020285.1, read on the forward strand.
ATATATCCACACCAAATTTCATTAAATTGGGTTCAGGAAACAAACACACTTACACGTTTAGAATATTAGTATATAGTACCTATAGTATGGATGAGAATGTGGCGTGTTGAGCAAGGACAAGAATATCGTATTCTTGAATTTACGTTCTTAGTGAGATATGTTAAGGAAATAACAACATTCTATTGTTACTTAGCCAATATTTATTTATCTGTCTATTTCTGTTTTTTAGGTTAAGTTTGATAAGGTGACCTATACGTCCAGAAGTGAACGTCTATGATGATGATGATGATGATGATGATGATGATGATGATGATGATGATGATGATGATGATGATCATGATGATGATGATGGTGATGATGATGATGATGATGATGATGATGTTGATAATGATGATGATGATGATGATGATGATGATGATGATGATGATGATGAAACCTACAATTTCAGTATGCCGCAGTGTAAGGAGATTGTCAGTAGGAGACATAATTTCCTTGTTTCTGGTCGCAGCGACATCGACGACATATCGTCGGATGTGCTCCACCTGGACATATGGGACCACGACGACGAGAGCTCGGTGCTGGACGCGGTGTCTCGGCTGAACGAGGTGCGCGGCGTGCGCGGCCTGGGCCGCTTCTTCAAGCAGGTCTGCCAGAGCGCGAGGCAGGGCAGCCAGGACGACTTCCTAGGTGAGATTGTTGCATGTGACATTCGCGACATACCGTCGGCGTCACGTGGACAAATAGAATTTGGATCTATTTACAGTTAGGTAGGGTAAACCAGACAAATTTCCCACGATCCGTTCTCCACCGCGGTGTTTACCAGATAAATGCACATATTTTCCATTATCACGTTTTACAATGTCCCACGAGTGCATTAAAAAAAGACGAATATTTCCTGTGAATAATAATTTAAGGAATTTGTATTTCTTACTCAGTTCTTTCAGCTTAAGATGATTGATGTTTCTCAAGGCGATTTGTGCAAAAGCTTCTTTAATACTTACCTACGTCAACAATGAGGTGCGTTTTATTATCTGACTGATAAGCCAGGATATCTGTCTTAAACGATGTTCATAAAAAATGAAATATTAGAGTCGTAAAACATGAAGTAGGTAGGTATATAAGCTTGAAATATACTTCAAATAAAGTAGCGTAAAATGCGTGTAATAAAGTCAAGATATACTATCGGTGGTTTTGGCAATATAACCTGTTGTTCTAGAACATTTTGTGGGATAAAACGTTAGTTATTTCATTTCGCATTCTCGCAGCTGTTGGGGCGGGGTGTAGGCTTATTTGAGTTGTGGAAGTACTTGCTCGTAATATCGTTACAGCCCAATATCGGATTTAACTTATGTGCCAACACGCCGTAACAGAACACCTGCGACGGTAGGTAATTTGCCATTGCCGTTACTAGAGGGGTGAATAGAATCTATCGCCTTTTCAAGATAGTACTTTAACAAGTGCCTGCCTGAGCTGGAGAAAGCTTACTAACTAGATTATCGTGAAAAAAACTTTCACAGTTCAGGATTTGTTTAAAAATCAAACAGAATAAAAGCGCTGTCTAATGTATAAAGGCAAGTTCATTGTTATTGGAATTCGCATTTGCTGTAAATAATATATGTAGAAACGGCAGGTATATAAAAGTAATTGTCTCTAGCAGATTTAGTACCTAATGAAGACATTTCCGAGCTCTCGGAAATAGAGTGTCGTAATTTTTTTAGACGTGATAAAAGAAACTAGGTATGTAGGTCGCACGTGAGCAGACTGCATGTAAAATCGACGAGCAATTATCAAACGCAGGTAGCTTTACGGTTTTCCTGATAATTGCGTCCTTCACGGGACGTTGGTAATCGTTGCTGGACGTTTGACTGAGCGTTTTTGCGAAACGGGACGCTCTAGCGAATTAAATGTCACACCTTTCTCAATTGAAATCCGCCCGAAATAGTTACTCAACTGTCAGGTAAATAAATGGAATTTAAAAACATTAAAACTTGAAACTTTTCTAGTTGGTCGCTCGTAATGAATCCATGTGATTTAAACCTAAATGTTTGTGGACAATCTACGTAAATAAATAACGTTTTCTCAAACATGCTCGGAAATGTTCGTGTTACTTTCAAAAAAAGAAGACGCGAGGCTGTCCATTGCCGGCCTCGGCCAGCAAAAACATTATTGTCGTGTGTGTGTTTTTTTTAATTCGCTTGCTAATTGAGACACCTCTGTAGAGAAACTGACAAATCCATGGAGGTAATAAGTACAACTTCCATGGCCAAATCATCCACGATCATGGAAGTAGTAAATACTAATGTGGGGTAAGTGCGCCTAAATTTATTTCGCCCCTATGCCTTGTAAACAGCCCAGTTGAGTAATATTTATAGGTTTCGATGTATTTATGTTAGGCGCACTTACCCCATCCTGGCGCACTTGCCCCGACTGACCTTACGTATTTCCTCGCTGTTTGAGAAAAGCATTATATATACCTCGGCCGCAATTGCGATTGCCGGACTCGTACTAATAGAAGGCTTCGCTTCGCTCAGCTTTCTAACTGACTCGTCCGGCAATGCGCTACTTGGCGGCCTCTGCAATAATGTACTATTTCTCAAACATGCTCGGAAATGTTCGTGTTACTTTCAAAAAAAGAAGACGCGAGGCTGTCCATTGCCGGCCTTGGCCAGCAAAAACATTATTGTCGTGTGTTTTTTTTTAAATTCGCTTGCTATTTGAGACATGTAGAGAAACTGACAAATCCATGGAGGTAATAAGTACAACTTTCATGGCCAAATCATCCACGATCATGGAAGTAGTAAATACTGATGTGGGGTAAGTGCGCCTAAATTTATTTCGCCCCTATGCCTTGTAAACAGCCAACTACTAGTTGAGTAATATTTATAGGTTTCGATATATTTATGTTAGGCGCGCTTACCCCATCCTGGCGCACTTGCCCCGAAACTGACAAATCCATGGAGGTAATAAGTACAACTTCCATGGCCAAATCATCCACGATCATGGAAGTAGTAAATACTGATGTGGGGTAAGTGCGCCTAAATTTATTTCGCCCCTATGCCTTGTAAACAGCCAACTACTAGTTGAGTTATATTAATAGGTTTCGATATATTTATGTTAGGCGCACTTACCCCATCCTGGCGCACTTGCCCCGACTGACCTTACGTATTTCCTCGCTGTTTGAGAAAAGCATTATATATACCTCGGCCGCAATTGCGATTGCCGGATTCGTACTAATAGAAGGCTTCGCTTCGCTCAGCCTTCTAACTGACTCGTCCGGAATACGCTACTTGGCGGCCTCTGCAATAATGTACTATTATCCACAGCACAAATAAGTCACCAAATAAGTAATACAACAACACGAGCAATGTAATTCAGAATGGATGTGCTCAATAATATTGAATGAATGGGTGCTCGAAGCCCATGAAAGTAATTTACATATTTTTTACGCGAGAGGTACCAACACAGGCTCGTAGGGTTCGCCTTTTTCAGTCGAGAATGACATTGGCACGCATTTTTCCATCCCGAATTCAATTTATATTCGGTCCAATGAATTTTCATGGAGTTTCGTATGACGTATCTGACACTTGTTTGTTGGTGAAGTACCTTACATGAATGACTTTGTACCTCTCAGTTTCTGCTGAGTTTGTTGCGGCGCTTCTTCTCAAGCAATGGGTCTAGGAAACGCCGGTAAATTCATTTCTGACGTGTAAAAGTGCCCCTTTGTGGCCAATTTGCTGAATAAATGGTTGATTGATTGATTACCTATTTGACGCATTTTTTTGCCAATTTCTAATCATGAATGGTCTGGAAACAAAAGTATCGAACAATAAAGCTAAACCTCACCCTCGGATAAATAAGACTTTAGAGTAACGTCAAATACATTGGTATCTACAAAAAACTATCGGAAGTTTCATTGCCGTCGATATCGGCGAATTCCGCGAAGTGTTCCCGTGGGCCCAGCCCCCACCTCCGAGACGGATGTAAACAAACGACTCTTTCTGCCCCGAGATTTGCAATAGATTCGAGAATCCACAAAATAATGGCCCCATTGCTGAGTACACAGGCTCTCATAATAACCATCATGAAAAAAGAATGCAAAACAATTGTTGCTAACGCTCCAAAACATTTATTGAATAATTGATAAAGGCAACGGAATTATGTTTTGAAAGTTATTTCTAAACAAATAGCGATAGCATTTATATTATAAACTTAAAAGGTTATAAATTTCCTTGAAATAGTGTCATTCTTCAACTCTATTCTTTTCCCTAACCGTTAAGTTTTCCTAGTTTCTATTTTAACGAATATTTTTTTAAAGTTTCAAGTCGGGACCCTCTTTTGCAGACTTTTTACCCGCCTGCGGTAGAAGGAGGGTTATGTTTTTCGAATGTATACACGGTGGATCAGAAAATATGGCAAATAATTAACCCACAGTATCGGCTATCGATTCTAAGTATATTGAATAAATCTTTAATTTTTTTCGAGTTGGTAAAAAAAATATGGGATTGGTTGTGTGAGCGACGCCTGAATCCTATACAAAATATTTTTTTTTAGCAACTAAAAAAAAATTAAAGACCTATACAATATACTTAGAATCAATAGCCGATACTGTGGGTTAATTATTTGCCATATTTTCTGACCCATCATGTATATGTATGTATGTATGTTTCTTTGGCACGCTCTGTAGCCTAGCTTCATTTATTTAGCTTGTGGCTTGAGTTGAAAAGTTTGTTTGCAGTCGGGTATATTATACCTACACTTTTAAGGAATTTACGAATTTAGATTTCCATTTCCACAACTAAATTATATACTTACTTACCTATTAGTGGTCTGACTTTGTATTCAAACATTTGAAAAAATGTGGTAAAAATAGTAAAAAGTAGCTTCTGCCCACGACTTCGCCCGCCTCGAGTTCGATTATCGCGTTCTTATCCGCGGGAACTACGTATGTGTTTTTTCGGGATTAAAAGTAGCATTTCCTTTCCGGGGACTCCGACTATCTTCAACTAATTTGTTACGGCCAAATCTGATCCAAGGTTGGTTTAGCGGTTGAAGCGTGATGAGGTGACAGACAGTTACTTTCGCGTTTATAATATTAGGATGGTTAAATATTTTCTCGCGGCACATTGCGATTTAAACTCTTTGACTTTGGCAGTAATGTGTCTAAAAGTTTACGGCCGCGCTGGGCGAAAGGTCGAAATCTTCTCGACGTACGGGTGGGAAGCGTGCTCGTATAAAAAAATTGATATAACAAGATTGATGGGCGCGAGCTCGAATTCAATATTTATTTGCCTGGGGCCTGTTTGATATTCATTCCGAATGCAAATCATTTGCCTGTGGGTTTGCTGTAGGCGAGAGTTATGCACTTGAACGCCTGTATTTCTAAGTATACTTATTACTTATCTTATTTATGACTTGATATGTGTTATGAGTATTGTATCGAGCTCTATCAATACGTAAGTAGATACCGTTTATACGTACAGATTTGTATAGGATCCAACTGTATTCACGAACGTACCTAAATCAATATTTGGTATCTCATTTTAAGATTCTTGTGATAAGCGACTGAATTCGGTATAGGGCAAGTTGAGCTCGCGTATTCGGTCCACCACCACCACAAAAGCCTATTTACGGAGATTAATCTCATTAGTAGAGGATTTGGGCTATAGTCCTCACGTGCGGCCGGTGCGGATTGGGTACTTCACGCACATACTTGAATTACTTCGTAGATGCGTGCAGGTTTCTTCACGATGTTTTCCTTCACCGAAAAGCTCAGTGGTAAATTCAAATTGAATTTAGCCCAGAAGTAAACTTAGAGGTGCGAGCCGGGCTCAAACCCCCGACCCTCTGCATGCGGGGCGGTAGGTCGAGCCCTAGGCTACCACGGCTTCCAAGAATTCCTTCTACGGATTCGGTCGAAAAACAGAACAAAATAGCCTTTTGATTGTTCTAAATATCAAGAGCACCTGTTTGTTCAGCAAAACGTTGGTCATGGATAAATTCACGATTATGTTGGTCCAACTGTTGTCATCCCATAAATATTATCTCAGTTTGCTCGGGCGCAATTCTCGACAGGCGATCCGATCACATTCTCACTGAGCAATCAGTGAGGATACGCGTCAACTGACCCAACTAACTAAAGTCAATCGCTTTGTTAAGCATTATTTTAATTTTCGTGTTCATTGAACAGTTGGACGGTTGGGAGAGACAGTTAATCGATGAGTTGTTTGCAGGGTGCGTGAACATTCCTCTGCGCGAGATCCCGTCGACGGGCGTGGAGGCGTGGTACAAGCTTGAAGCGCGCTCGCAGCGCTCGTCCGTGCAGGGCCGCATCCGCCTGCGCCTGTGGCTGTCCGCGCGCGAGGTCGGCCGCCACGACGACGACAACTGGCAACAGGTCTCTTCTAACATTCTTACTATTTATCCAAGAGACAAAGTGCGACGGGCAGGTGACTCACTGATCACGATCTGTAGCGCCTGGTAACCCTACTACGAGTATCAACAAGGATTTCTTTGCAATGTATGGACACTGCAAATCGACGGTCAAACATCCATCACAGAACGCCAGATTAGACTAGGTAGGATTGATATACGTCGTTCTCATCAATAACATTCCACATCAATAACAAGGATGGATTCCTTTGATGCAAAAGCCAATTAAGAATCTAACTACAAAGCGCTCATCTCACTAGATGCAAAACGCGAAACGGTAACTTGATCTTCATAATACAAACCAAGATAGTAACTACCATCATGGCTGGCTCAGAGAAACAGATATTTATTTCCTAAAATGCCCATTTAAAGTTCTCATTTATATTTGGGTTACTACGATTTAGTGGTAGTGAGCCCCTATTAAAGTCTTCCTATCGGCGGGGTTGTACATTACATACCCGTCGTAACATACGGCCGGCCGTGCCCTTCGATAGTCCTGCAGTTATACTATATTATACAGCTAACTCTGCACCACCTCGCCTTGTCCGACGAGTTGCGCGGTTCATATTCTTTATTTGAATTTCTAAGCATTATGCGAAGTGAGGTGCCGAGAGGAGTTATTGCAGGCTTCTTTTTTCACACTCATTTCATTTCGGTGTATTTTTCGCGACAGGTTGTTTACATTCTGTATGCTTCATATTTTCTCCGTCACGGGTCCCGATGTTGATTGTTTTGTGTTCGTGGTTATTCCAAACGTCAACAACCCCTGTCACATTCAATTACATTGTTTACAAATTTTGTTCACCTCAAATTTAGGTATTTTTTTTTATTCATTAATTTCTCCCAACCGCGATATTGCAGATGTTATACATTCCGCGTAGAAAGTTCATCATGGAAAAAATTAAGGTTGTTAGGTTCTTACTCCAGCAGTGTTTATAACTTAAATGCGAATCAGTGAAATAATGAAACTACACGTCTTACCTATACCGTGATATGAAAAGCTACTGAATATTGCGTAGTCAGACGAGAAAGAAAAAGGAAACGTACTTTTCTTTCCGAATAGAATAATAGATTCTGTATAGGCTTATGAATGCTCTGGTGCTCCATTTAGTTTTATTTTACACTTGGGTCCACTCGATGTTAATTACGTAAAATGTTCTCTTAACATCGAGTAATGTCGTCGACGTAGCATAATGTCGAAAAAGCGTAGGTGATATAGAGGTACTATGGGTAATGAAATGCGGATTACTGCGTATCAGACCAATATTGCTGATCTGCTGAGCCACTATACTGGACATTAAATATTTATTAGAGTTTTGTAGGCTACCATTAGCTATCAACGGCCTCAGTAAGCGCAAGGTACTTAAATACCGAGGTTTACCGTGCTGTCACCTAATACCGGTCGCTTTATAGCTCCCGTATAACGCTGATTACATTTTGGTTAATGAAGTACGGTCTGTTCCACCTTATACATTGCTTATTCAACCGTTTTGTGCAACACGTTCAATCTCCTTTCCACCTCATTAGGTAAGAGTCCTTGTTGTCTGTATTGTATGCAAAGTTCTAGACGATTCTAGTAATACTTAGAAACGAAGCTTTGCTTAAAAATAAATTGACGAAGGTAAAAAAATATTTCCAGATAAGTTGCCAATAACTCTGGTTCCACTTGCCTTATTTTTATGTGAGTTTTCATTTTGTAACAATGGAATACCCAAGCGCTTATCATTAGGTACGTTGAAAAACTGAACTTACGTCGGTTGGTACATAATAATACAACTTGGTTATTATTCTTTAACTTGTTTTGATTTTAAAATTATATGTAGTACATATTTGAGATAGATATCACAGTACAATAAATTACCTACTCTACTGTGACTTTGTAAAGATCAGTTATTTATATTTATTCGTAACAATGTCACCTTATCGTTTACCTATCGTAGTTATAATCGTGTAATTCTCGTACGGTACACGAATTACACGATACATGTAATACGTATACGTTCCGATAAATAAAATTCTTTCACTGCGAGACTCAATGACTTTTTCGCTCCACAAGTTTTCACATCCCCTTTCATTATTCAGGGTTTACTTACGGCCGCGTTACTTCTTCCTTTTTGAAATTGAGTGGACCATCTTTTAATGCCAGTTCCTCTTCAGAAGTTAATCACACACTCCGCTCGGAACATTCATTGTGCTTCGCGTCTAAACCATTTATTATCATGCAAAGTTACCTCACAAACTTTTCAAAGAGGTAGGAAATAAAATTGGATGAGTTTTTTCGCCACCTGCGCTTCACCGACGAAGTTAAATTTGCAAATTAATTTAAATAAAATATTTTAGTTGGTACGAAAAATTGCTTCCTTCAGATGGGCTTAAATATGTTCCATAAAATAACGTACTTTGTAATATATAATTTTAACTATTTATTATAAGCAAGCATTTGACCACGATCTCACCTGATGGTAAGTGACGATGTAGTCGAAGGTGAGATTACTTAGATAGTACCAGTTCACTCTCGACTTGAGAAGCTCCAAGTCTAGACACGCGGGAGCGTGTCAAGCCAAGTTCAAGAAACAGAACTGGCGAGCCGCACCGTGTGTAATATTACACGAACCATTTGGAGCCACTTTTGACCCCCTCATAAATCAAAAACTATTTTACATAAACGTATCAAATTTGCCTCATATATTGAGACTTGCGAGATACATATGTGTTCTAAATTTCATAAGCTTATCTCAAACGGTTATTTAGATATTAATGTCCAAAATTCCTCATTTTTATCATTGACTGACCTATAGACCAAAACTCTAACCCAGTTCCAGATGACCTAGAGAGTTAAAATTTGGTATGCAGATAGGTAATTAGATGAATACAAAGGAATAAATAAAAAACTGGCAATTTTTAAATAATTAGATTCTATTATGAACGCTTAACATAAATACCTAATATTACTTAGGGTACCTACGTTAATTAACTGGGATTAATTATTATTTTTATATTTAGCGCACATCAATAGTGTAAAATCATTACCTACTCATAAATAATGATAAAATAATAGGCATTTAGATTTTCGGTATATACACGACGCGCGCGCGCCGAGTGACGCCGGAGCGGCGCGGGCGGGGTGGGTGGGGCGCTGTGACAACCGAATCGAACCGTTGACGCGAATGTGACCGAGTGTGCCGTCCGGTTGTCTCTCGATATCTGACCTATAAGGTTGCGATTTATGCTGCGAAATTTTTCTTAAGGAAAACTTGTAATTTGTAGTAATATTATTATTACAATTCCTATAATAAAAAGACCCACGGCGTTACGAGGATATGTACTTACCTACAAAAAGTAATGATATCCCACCAAAAACATAAATGTAAAAAAGGAGAGCCAAGTTCAATACAAAAATTATTCTCTGCTGTGGGCTCCGCCGCAATAAGAATGGAGATCTGAGATTGAGTGCCAAGTTCTATGCAAAATCCAAATATGTAGTCTAAGGGCTGACTTGGCTGGTTTTCCCATACGAATTATATAGCCTTCGCATGTTCTAAACCTGTTACCTTTCGGTTCTTATTTTATTATTCCGAAAATTTGGCTTGCTGGTAGAAACTACCCATCGAACATAAGGCTCTTCCATGACTGTGTAAAAGTAGGTACTTAATAATAATTCGTATGGGAAAACCAGCCAAGTCAGCCCTTAGACTACATATTTGGATTTTGCATAGAACTTGGCACTCAATCTCAGATCTCCATTCTTTTTGCGGCGAAGCCCACAGCAGAGAATAATTTTTGTATTGAACTTGGCTCTCCTTTTTTACATTTGGGTCAATCAATTATTTCTTGTTGTTATTCTGTCCCGTTTTACAGGGGACAAAATCAGAGGGGTTTCTTAGAAAACCTGTTACAATATAAAATTCTAAGACGCTTAGAAAGTGATTAATTAGGGAAGGGATTGAAAATGGCAAAGAAACCCCACATTTAGTGTATTTAAACCCACAGAATAGCAGTTTTAAAAGTGACCCAGGGGACAGTAACCATGGCAACTATTGACATAAAAAAGTTGATTCACCCATTTATGTTTTTGGTGGGATTATAACTATCGGGGAAAAGACCGGCCGGTAGAGAATTCCACTCCTTAGCTGTTCGCATGATGAAGCATGAAGCGAAGCGCTTCGTACGCGCTGGAGAAATATCCACAACATAAGGATGGAATCCAAGACCACGCATAGTCCCGTAGTGACGAAATGCGCATGGTAAAATCAAATCAAACAATTCCCCCGCACACTCTCCAAAGTATATCCTGTAAAATACCGATAAGCAGGCAACTTTACGTCGGTGATCGAGACTCTGCAATTTAGTCTCCACCAGCTTCGAGTCGCCAATGAGCTTTCTTTTCTTTGAGTTTTTTTTATGTTATTAGCATTAACAGTATTACAAACTTCACAATAATAAATTTAAGTTTTCAAATTGTATGCTAATGCGACTCCACTACGGTGCCGAAGGCAGAAAGAAATAAAGACGAGAGAACGTACCTACGAGTAGGTAGCTATATAGCGAAATTAAAAAGTTCTTTCAAGTTTACTTTTGGCTTGAGGAAAACTGAATTGGAACTGAGGAGATAACTTCATCTTTAATTTATGAAGGTGCGGCGGCGTAAATCCATCTCCCTAGATAGAGGCGTTTCCCTATTTTTAGGGATTCTCGATTCAAATTTGCTTCTAGTTTCACTCTCTTCCGTATTCAATAGGGATTTACCTTAAAACTTATTTCATTTCCGTGTTCATAAGTTTTCGTATCGATAAAAACAGTAAGTATGGGTAAGTATTCGTAGACGACGCGTGACGACCTCTTTGGGAATATGCGCAGTATGACTGTATAGCCTCGGACATCTGTGTGGTGAATTTGACACAGAGATAGATTATCACAGATTTCATTCCTTGAGAGGATAAATTAAATAATTCTACGCAAAAAACGACGCGAACAAATGCTTCCAAATAAACATTCCTTATTGTCATATTCCTTTATTATCACAAACATTCCTTATTTATTTCATAAAGTAGTTTTAGTTATTTCATAAAGTAGGGAATAGAATCGGTGTAAATGTGAGTTTGACGATATCCAATGGAACTAACGGGAAAAATGTCCCACTACCTAGTTCTTTTGAATTAAATCCTTAATTTTAAATAGAACTATGTACTGGAAAAAATCTATAAATGGAACTGAAAATAAAACTAGAGAGAATACACCCTAACAAATGGCTTACGTATTCCTCGCTGTCCGGTGATAGAAGGCGGCTGGTTTTTTAACCGACTTCGAAAAAAGAAGGAGGTTCTTAATTCGTCTGTATGTTTTTTTAAATAAATATTTGGTATGATGTAAAGGTGCGTCAACACGAGCGCCTGTTCGGGGTTCTGCTGGCGCACGAGGTGGAGTCGGCGGGCGGCGGCGAGGGCGCGGAGCGCGAGGGCGCCTGGGAGGGCGAGCTGTGCGGCGCGGCGCAGACGCTGCTGCACCAGCACGCGGTGCAGGGCGACATGAGCTCGCTGCAGGCCGCCATTGCGCGCTTCGCCGCCGCCTGCCGGCTGAACGGCGACGCGCCGCTCGACCCCAAGTAAGGCACGGAATATCTCACAACATTACAAGCCTCCGCTCATCAAACAAATAGGCCTATACCAGTGCGCATTAATAGGGTATTATGCACCATTCAAGGAAAATTCGGGAAGTACTGATTTATGATAGATTATATAAAAATACTACCCAAAAAATCGACTTTTAATCATAAAAATGCATTTAATAAATAATTTTATAATTACATTTATAAAATCTGTCCCAAAACGGTAGGCGCCATGTTGTTAGCTGCTGTGACGTCAGTCCTACAGTAAACAAAGCGTTACACGTACCGTTTTGACTTGACTTGTGTGGTTACTATGTACTTATTTACTATCCTAGTGTGTCACAGACCAAGCTAACACGGCGGCTAGCTTTTTGGCGCGAACACTGAAAATGAAAATTTAAAAGTACTTATTATCCCATTCAGAAAATCTAAATAAAAAATCTTGTGATTCAATCTGACATAAGGATTATTTTAAACCACATTTCAAAAATTGGTGTAATACCCTATTATGGTAGCTGTACGAGAACCTGCATACGTAAGCTAGGTATTTTCTTGTCTCATCCAATCTCAAAGTTTCATCGATGAATGAATGAATGAATCTTTGAGAAAATTAATCAATGAAATTGTTAATTTTTATTAAAATATGTAGCAATATCGTTACAAAGAACACTACAATGCGTGCAGTTGGTATACTTATATATACTTGTATATGTATGTTTTCAACGATTTTTTACTTTCCAACTCTGTACAGATACATGTACAAGCTCCTGACCGAGCTGGAGCGCACCTGGTGCGCGTCGGAGGGGCTCCCGCTGCGGCCGGAGGCGTGCCCCGGCGCCGCCGGCTCGGGCGCCTCGCGCGACGAGGAGCGCTGGCTCGCCGACTGCTTCGGCGAGTTCGTGGAGCGCGCCCTGCACCAGCTGCGGCTGCACCGGGACCTGTACCCCGTGCTGCATCAGCACAGCCTCGCCAAGTAAGGCACAGCTCGGCGAGGAGCGCTGGCTCGCCGACTGCTTCGGCGAGTTCGTGGAGCGCGCCCTGCACCAGCTGCGGCTGCACCGGGACCTGTACCCCGTGCTGCATCAGCACAGCCTCGCCAAGTAAGGCACAGCTCGGCGAGGAGCGCTGGCTCGCCGACTGCTTCGGCGAGTTCGTGGAGCGCGCCCTGCACCAGCTGCGGCTGCACCGGGACCTGTACCCCGTGCTGCATCAGCACAGCCTCGCCAAGTAAGGCACAGCTCGGCGAGGAGCGCTGGCTCGCCGACTGCTTCGGCGAGTTCGTGGAGCGCGCCCTGCACCAGCTGCGGCTGCACCGGGACCTGTACCCCGTGCTGCATCAGCACAGCCTCGCCAAGTAAGGCACAGCTCGGCGAGGAGCGCTGGCTCGCCGACTGCTTCGGCGAGTTCGTGGAGCGCGCCCTGCACCAGCTGCGGCTGTACCGGGACCTGTACCCCGTGCTGCATCGGCACAGCCTCGCCAAGTAAGGCACAGCTCGGCGAGGAGCGCTGGCTCGCACTGCTTCGGCGAGTTCGTGGAGCGCGCCCTGCACCAGCTGCGGCTGCATCGGGACCTGTACCCCGTGCTGCATCGGCACAGCCTCGCCAAGTAAGGCACAGCTCGGCGAGGAGCGCTGGCTCGCACTGCTTCGGCGAGTTCGTGGAGCGCGCCCTGCACCAGCTGCGGCTGCATCGGGACCTGTACCCCGTGCTGCATCAGCACAGCCTCGCCAAGTAAGGCACAGCTCGACGAGGAGCGCTGGCTCGCCGACTGCTTTGGCAAGTTTGTGGAGCGCCCCCTGCACCAGCAGCAGCTGCACCGGGATTTGTACCCCGTGCTGCATCAGCACATCCTCGCCAAGTAAAGCACAGCTCAGCGAAGAGCGCTTGCTCGCCGGCTGCTTCGGCGAGTTCGTGGAGCGCCCCCTGCACCGGAACCTGTACCCCGTGCTGCATCAGCATAGCCTCGCCAAGTAAGGCACAGCTCGGCGAGGAGCGCTGGCTCGCCGACTGCTTCGGCGAGTTCGTGGAGCGCGCCCTGCACCAGCTGCGGCTGCATCGGGACCTGTACCCCGTGCTGCATCAGCACAGCCTCGCCAAGTAAGGCACAGCTCGACGAGGAGCGCTGGCTCGCCGACTGCTTTGGCAAGTTTGTGGAGCGCCCCCTGCACCAGCAGCAGCTGCACCGGGATTTGTACCCCGTGCTGCATCAGCACATCCTCGCCAAGTAAAGCACAGCTCAGCGAAGAGCGCTTGCTCGCCGGCTGCTTCGGCGAGTTCGTGGAGCGCCCCCTGCACCGGAACCTGTACCCCGTGCTGCATCAGCACAGCCTCGCCAAGTAAGGCACAGCTCGGCGAGGAGCGCTGGCTCGCCGACTGCTTCGGCGAGTTCGTGGAGCGCGCCCTGCACCAGCTGCGGCTGCACCGGGACCTGTACCCCGTGCTGCATCAGCACAGCCTCGCCAAGTAAGGCACAGCTCGGCGAGGAGCGCTGGCTCGCCGACTGCTTCGGCGAGTTCGTGGAGCGCGCCCTGCACCAGCTGCGGCTGCACCGGGACCTGTACCCCGTGCTGCATCAGCACAGCCTCGCCAAGTAAGGCACAGCTCGGCGAGGAGCGCTGGCTCGCCGACTGCTTCGGCGAGTTCGTGGAGCGCGCCCTGCACCAGCTGCGGCTGCACCGGGACCTGTACCCCGTGCTGCATCAGCACAGCCTCGCCAAGTAAGGCACAGCTCGGCGAGGAGCGCTGGCTCGCCGACTGCTTCGGCGAGTTCGTGGAGCGCGCCCTGCACCAGCTGCGGCTGTACCGGGACCTGTACCCCGTGCTGCATCGGCACAGCCTCGCCAAGTAAGGCACAGCTCGGCGAGGAGCGCTGGCTCGCCGACTGCTTCGGCGAGTTCGTGGAGCGCGCCCTGCACCAGCTGCGGCTGTACCGGGACCTGTACCCCGTGCTGCATCGGCACAGCCTCGCCAAGTAAGGCACAGCTCGGCGAGGAGCGCTGGCTCGCACTGCTTCGGCGAGTTCGTGGAGCGCGCCCTGCACCAGCTGCGGCTGCATCGGGACCTGTACCCCGTGCTGCATCGGCACAGCCTCGCCAAGTAAGGCACAGCTCGGCGAGGAGCGCTGGCTCGCACTGCTTCGGCGAGTTCGTGGAGCGCGCCCTGCACCAGCTGCGGCTGCATCGGGACCTGTACCCCGTGCTGCATCAGCACAGCCTCGCCAAGTAAGGCACAGCTCGACGAGGAGCGCTGGCTCGCCGACTGCTTTGGCAAGTTTGTGGAGCGCCCCCTGCACCAGCAGCAGCTGCACCGGGATTTGTACCCCGTGCTGCATCAGCACATCCTCGCCAAGTAAAGCACAGCTCAGCGAAGAGCGCTTGCTCGCCGGCTGCTTCGGCGAGTTCGTGGAGCGCCCCCTGCACCGGAACCTGTACCCCGTGCTGCATCAGCATAGCCTCGCCAAGTAAGGCACAGCTCGGCGAGGAGCGCTGGCTCGCCGACTGCTTCGGCGAGTTCGTGGAGCGCGCCCTGCACCAGCTGCGGCTGCATCGGGACCTGTACCCCGTGCTGCATCAGCACAGCCTCGCCAAGTAAGGCACAGCTCGACGAGGAGCGCTGGCTCGCCGACTGCTTTGGCAAGTTTGTGGAGCGCCCCCTGCACCAGCAGCAGCTGCACCGGGATTTGTACCCCGTGCTGCATCAGCACATCCTCGCCAAGTAAAGCACAGCTCAGCGAAGAGCGCTTGCTCGCCGGCTGCTTCGGCGAGTTCGTGGAGCGCCCCCTGCACCGGAACCTGTACCCCGTGCTGCATCAGCATAGCCTCGCCAAGTAAGGCACAGCTCGGCGAGGAGCGCTGGCTCGCCGACTGCTTCGGCGAGTTCGTGGAGCGCGCCCTGCACCAGCTGCGGCTGCACCGGGACCTGTACCCCGTGCTGCATCAGCACAGCCTCGCCAAGTAAGGCACAGCTCGGCGAGGAGCGCTGGCTCGCCGACTGCTTCGGCGAGTTCGTGGAGCGCGCCCTGCACCAGCTGCGGCTGCACCGGGACCTGTACCCCGTGCTGCATCAGCACAGCCTCGCCAAGTAAGGCACAGCTCGGCGAGGAGCGCTGGCTCGCCGACTGCTTCGGCGAGTTCGTGGAGCGCGCCCTGCACCAGCTGCGGCTGCACCGGGACCTGTACCCCGTGCTGCATCAGCACAGCCTCGCCAAGTAAGGCACAGCTCGGCGAGGAGCGCTGGCTCGCCGACTGCTTCGGCGAGTTCGTGGAGCGCGCCCTGCACCAGCTGCGGCTGTACCGGGACCTGTACGCCGTGCTGCATCAGCACAGCTTGACCAAGTTAGACATTACGCTTGTTTTTCTGTGTATTCAGATGAGCTATTTTAAAACTTGTACACTAAAGAGCAGTAGGTACTTTGAACGCTACCCAGTTTATCTGAACTTCGTATTCACCACGCTGTGAATCACCAGTTTGACCAAGTTAGGCATGGCATCTTGAAATTAAACCCGAATGTGACCCAATTTAGGTCCAAACTCGATTCGATACTGATTTCCGTACGAGAAAATGCAAATTGATTTATCCTCGCATATTGTAGCCTCAGCAAGCTCGCGTTTGGCATTAATAATTAATCTTGAGCGAAACTGACTTTGTCTGAAGGAGATTTAAAACTTCTATTAATATCTAGTATTGATGCGAAGCTTAATTAGTTATGTACGATCCTATTATTTGTTCCGAAACACTGACCCCATCGACAGAGGTTGAAATAACTTTTTCAATTAACTGGTATAAGTAGACTAAGTGTATTTGTGAGATGAAGAGAAAGTTCGGAAAACTTAAAGATACTTAACTGCTCTTTAATAAGAGATTTTCTATTAAATTAGTAAGACGTCTGACGTCCAACAAGAAGACAATGGCTCTCTATTAATTTAGTCGTAGATTTTACTGGACGTATCGGAATTAAATTTGGCACAGTATTAGTTATTATGACGTAGACATCCGCTAAGAAATAATTGTAGGAAGCCAGCCTCAAGGGAGTAAAGAGGAGACTTAAAAGTTGCATGCTCTATCCGGAGTCAAAAACGCGATTTCTAAACGGAAAATAAATTTTCTATAATAAACTTAGATTAAGTATACTTTTATACCTGTATGCAAAGATAGCATTCTAAAAAATCAAGATTTTTTGTAGATAACTACTTAATAAAATGAAAAAATAAAAACCGCCTTCAAATTCCGACGGACTGCGATGTCAATGTCAAGTTCACTATACTTAGATTAAGTATCTCCTAGATGCGCTATATAGCGTACCCCGGTAAGGGATAGGCATATAAAATGTGTATGTGTGCGTCAAGTACATGCGGTGGCAAGGTGGGTAAAAAATTACCCCACTCCAATAACTAGCTATCACACGCGACTTTGACTGACGGTTAAGATTTAGAGAAACAATAGTGGTAAATGTAGGTTACTTACCAAATTTCAGCTATCTACATGGCTTTTATATATACAGAAGATATTTACTAGAGTGGCACACGGAAAGACCTGTTATAAAGACATGTACGAGTAGTTTTTATTACAGGTTTTTCCATGTTTTGAGAGATTCCCAGATTGGTCCACAAAAATGGACTCCCTGTATTTCTACCTAGGTAGATACCATCAGGTACCTACTACAGAAGAAATGAAAATGCAAGTATATGTTTACTCATTTATTTTCGGTGTACATAAATCCAAAAAAGATCCCGTCGAATGTTGGTCAGTTTCTCCTTAGTGAAGTCGGTAAAAAATGTCTCAGTTGATCATCATTACTTTGGGTAGGGTCATTTGACAAATGACGTTTTCTCAAAAATGGCGGGGAAACTCGTCATTGTCTGCTTTCTATCAGACCGCAAAGTGCGTCATTGACAATCAGTCAAAAATTAAAAAAAAAAACTCAACTGCATGCCCCGGAAATTTGTATGAATTTACTTCCGCGGCATGTATAAGCGCAGGGAATGTTGTATGAAATTTCATTATCGTACAGGTACTTTTTTTTTAACTGATAAATACGCGAAGGAATTCCCAAACAGCCAAGTCTCCATGTTCTGTATCTGTCAATTGACGCGAAACCAAACGTTTTTATCCGTGTCTGAAACACTTTGAGTATATAGCCACTGGAGATGCCATGCATGGGCGATCCCCTCCGGCAAAGTACATGGTTCAACTGTTCAAACTCTTTATATAAACCCACTTGAAGGTCACTTCACCGCCATTTTGCATCGTTCCGTGACGCGAGACGTTTCTCCTGAAAAATGGTGTCTTGTGCGGTATTCTCGTGTAAAAGGCGATCTGATCGCTCAAATTCGCAACAAAATCGCATTTCCTATCATAGATAAGTATTTTTACTAACTTTTATTGAAGTAAAATCTCTATTTAAAGAAAAGCTTTTGCGATACGTAAACGTCAGAAAAATGTAAACATGAATGGGAGCGAATCGGTCTAGGGATGTGACTAAAGTCAAAAAAGCGACTCAACTTTTGAGTGAATCATTCATTCATTCAATCAATGAGGTTTATTTAATAGTAAGTTTTTTATTGCATATTCCATTAATTAGTAGATAAGTATAGATGTTTGTTACATTTAAATCCTGGAAGGTGAATATTACTTTTCTCTGGACATCGATGTTGAATTTTATTCTGATCTTGAAAAGAAATGTTGGCAAATATATAGATCTAGGTAAAAGGAATACAATATTTAGTTCGGGACTACGAGTGATGTGTAATGCATATACTATTATTTATATACATTATTTCATATAATCCTTTTAAATTTCCAAAAGATCCATAAAGGAGAATTCTTGGAAACTGACACGTGTTATCTGTTCGGAGCATTTTGCTGACGACCCTTATCCATACTTACTACTACTACAGCCTATTTGCGTCCCACTGCTGGGCACAGGCCTCCCCTCATCATGAGAGGGTTTGGGCTATAGTCCCCACACGGGCCCATACTACCATACGAGTACTATCCATATTAATATTATAAATGCGAAAGTAACTCTGTCTGTCTGTCTGTTACTTACCTCTTCACGCTTCAACCGCTGGACCGATTGAGATGAAATCTGGCATGGAGATAGTTGGGGTCCCGGGAAAGGACATAGGCTACTTTTCATCTCGAAAAAACGCATAGTTCCCGCGGGAACGCGATAACCGAATTCCACGCGGGCGAAGTCGCGGACAGAAGCTGGTATTATATAAATGGGAAAGTTCATTTGTTTGTCCTTCTTTCACGTCGCAACGGAGAGGTTTTATGTCGTGATTTGTTTAGGGTTAGTTGGGAGGCTGGAGAGTGGCATAGGCTACTTTTTACCACGGGAAAACATCTTATTCCCATGGGAAAATCCATTGTTTTGTTTTTGGTTTCCTATAACTATCGCTATGTATAGAACCATTAGCTGCCTGAATTCTTAGTACAGTCAAGTTCATAAATATATGATCCCTTTTGGACCTTATTACAAGAGAGCAAGGTGTAAAAGTGTGTATATATTGGAGAACTCGTCCGTACATACGGACGAAGTCGCGGGTAAAAGGGTAGTTATAACATAAGTAGCTTTTCCCCGCAACTTCATATGCGCAGAAATATTAAAATGTAAAATCCCGATTTTTCTGTTCCTATGGAAATTTCGGGAAATCCTTTCTTAGATTGCTCCCCTATATTCCCTATGGAATCTGCATGCCAAATTTCAGCTTTCTACGACCAGTAGATTCGGCTCTGCGTTGATCAATCAGTCTGTCAGTAAGTCAGTTTCTTGTTTTATATATATAGATATATAGATTTCATGTACGTAGGCTCTTACAAATACCAATCTACTTTAATTTTTTTACATATGTATCCGCCCGGAAGCTGCTGACAACAGTTCATTCCACAGTAAAAAAACTGTGTGTGGGCTAAGGACACAAATACAGATACTTACAGACATACATACATACAAACTAATATGTTTTTGGGTATCTTCAACGTACAGAATTTCCACTTTAGCAATTTTATTATAAAATAAAATACTATAAAATAATTCAGTTCATTCATCTACTAATCTCAGTTGACTCATTCTTCAGATGTGTCCCATCACTAGTCTTGTGCATATGTATGCTGCATAGTTACGTGAAAACTCTATCTGTTTACGTGTATTTTTTGATGTGTTGATTTTTTTTGTAGTGTGCGTTTATCGCAACAGCAAAATTTGTGTCTGTTGAGTTCTGCGTCGTTTGGTGGTGTGCTGTACGTGTTTACCTCGCCCCCCGCTAAAAGTGGCGAAAAAATTTGTTCGGCGAGTTGACGTTATGGCATCTCCAGTGGCTATATACTCAAAGCTGAAACAGCGCAATGTATTTCAGAACGGAATTTAAAAAAAGAACGATCCATAAAGAGCGGGAGTTCTTGTCTTGTATCAGATTTATTTAGCTAAATTTCATGAAAATAGTTTACTAGTTTGGTTTAAAAATTAATAAAAGGTCTTAATTTTTATAAAAAACGAGAAATCTACATGCGAGTTTTTAACTTGCCGTGTTAGTGTGTCTGTTAAAGTCAAATATCGGTGAATACGAAATAAGACTGGCGTTCCATTGGATTTGTTGTAAGTACTTGACTACCTTTGCGTGCGTGTCAATGCTGTATTATGAATACCTAATATCAAGGTTTTTTTTCATTTTTGAGAAAAGCACTATATAAGCCTCGGCACGTGAAAGGCTTTGCAGGCTTCGTACATATTAAAGGGCCTCGGCGAAGCCTCGGCCCTTTAAACCAGTACTCAGCCTGCAAAGACCTACTTTCCCGGCCACGGCAATAATGTACTATTAAAAAATGCTAAGAAAAACATCACGTGATTAAGTAATGGACGGCCCCTTGTTCCTCGCCTGAGGCACAGAAATACTAAATTCGCAACTGTTGTACTGCTGAGAACCGACATTTTATTTAGGTATAATATTATGTAGGTAAGTCACAAAGTATGTCAAATAGGGATGACGACAGGGTAAAGAAATCGAAATTCTAATCAGTGCGTCAGTAAGGTAATAAAAAAATATTAGACACGTATTTTTTGTTTTATCAAATTAACAAAGAATGACTAAGTTAAAACGCATTAAAGTTGGAGTGTAGGGGCTAACTACGTCACCGTTAGGTATAAATCGTACCTAACCGTGAGGTCACGCGACATTTCAACTCAATATATCTCCGTATAAGTTTGATTACACGAAAAAAGAAAAAATACGTGTCCAATACTTTTCAATAATCTTCCTGAGAGGCTAAGGAAAAAAAATATAGATCACCTACACTGTCGTAAGTCGCCGGGTATAGACGGGATTAGAGTACGTGACCTTAAGGTTGTTAAAAAAGATATTAGTCCAGTTTTGGCTAAATTCGTCAATATGTCTGTGCAAACGGGAAAGTACCCGGATAACTTGAAGAAAGCGATTATTCGTCCAATCTATAAGCAAGGTAGTCATCTGGAATATTCTAACTATAGGCCGATAGCTATATTATCTGTAGTAAATAAGACAGTCGAAAAACTAATTGTCACGAGGATAAATATTTTTTTAGTAAAACATGACGTAATTTCCAACGCTCAACACGGGTTTAGAAACGCTAGAAGTACTTCTACCGCACTGTCTCAATTCACGGACGATGTTAATGATAAATTAAATAGCAGGCTTTACGTGGCTGTCGTCTTCATAGACTTTAAAAAAGCCTTTTCACCTCAGCAGCTCGAACAAGTAGACTTTGCTGTCAGAAATCAGTGACCAAAATCGTGTTTGTTTCACTGAGTGAAAGAATAGTTATTTGTGCAACAAGAGAGCAAAATTGTTTTTTGCTTCGAGTGCCATGTTTGAGTCCTGAGCTAGCGAAAGATTCTATAGTTGAATCACGAGCGTTCAGCGAGGGATTCTAGTTTAGAATCTTGAGCTAGCGAAGGACTCAAATGCACGAGAAGTAAAAGAAATTGCTCTCGAGTAGCACATACAATTTTTCACATCAGTAGCGAGAACACATAAAAGGTACTTGCAAAGAATACTTACAACACGAAAAATATGAAATAACATTTCTTCTTCACTCCTTTCACTCAAATTATTACTTGAATTTCATGTTTTAAAAGAATTACTTTAAAGTTAATTATCGAAAATTAAGAAGAAAGACATGATTTGACATGACACAATGGCGGCAATTTTCCAAACGTATGTTCGGAAACTAGTATCTACTTAATGATAAATTTCGAATTTATTCGGTAATATTTGAAAACTTTTAGTTTACTTTAAATTAAAACTTTAGTTTAAAATTATTACAAATAACATAATTATATGAAATATAAGTCATTTGAAAATTGTAAGATTTTCAGAAGTTAAATCAACGTATAATTTTAATGTCTAAAAATACGGCGGTACTGATGCGTTGCGCGTATCCGAACGTTTCTAATTCAGTTTTTTTTTCTACGAAAACAGATTCGCAGTAAGACTTGCCTAGTATAATTCTACCTCTTTTCTTAAAGAAATGAAAAGAAGAGAGCGGATAAAATCAAGATAGTTTGAATTATTGTGTGATAATGGAATTAAAACGACATTCGTCTTGGTTCAGTCTTCCGTTTATTCTGCCTACGATTACACAAGTACAAGGTATATAACGCAATAAGATGTGCAAGTGTGCGTAATGCATGTGCACACTACACCTCACCCCTTTTAAAAAGAAAAAAAAAGACCTAACTTTTTTTTTACAATGGAAAGTTTAAATCCAATAATAGCGCAATTTTAAAATCAACTAATTTCCGCAAAATTACACATTTTTTTTGCAATGAAAAAGGCGTTATAACATGAATTTATTTCAAAAACAAAACATTTTTATCAACCGATGAAAACCAAATTAATTTTTTTTTTAATTCAATTATTAGACAGTTATACAAATATTCAGATTTGCAAAACATAGAAAATATGTTAAACATGAAAAAAATAACAAATTGATTACTTTATAAACGGTTACACATTCTTAATCTTAAAACAAAACCCATAGTAAAAACAATATAATATACTTAATAGACATGTCTACATAATCATTAGTACATTATTGCAGAGGCCGCCAAGTAGCGCATTGCCGGACGAGTCAGTTAGAAGGCTGAGCGAAGCGAAGCCTTCTATTAGTACGAGTCCGGCAATCGCAATTGCGGCCGAGGTATATATAATGCTTTTCTCAAACAGCGAGGAAATACGTAAGGTCAGTCGGGGCAAGTGCGCCAGGATGGGGTAAGTGCGCCTAACATAAATATATCGAAACCTATAACTATTACTCAACTAGTAGTTGGCTGTTTACAAGGCATAGGGGCGAAATAAATTTAGGCGCACTTACCCCACATCAGTATTTACTACTTCCATGATCGTGGATGATTTGGCCATGGAAGTTGTACTTATTACTTCCATGGATTTGTCAGTTTCGGGGCAAGTGCGCCAGGATGGGGTAAGTGCGCCTAACATAAATATATCGAAACCTATAAATATTACTCGACTAGTAGTTGGCTGTGTTTACAAGGCATAGGGGCGAAATAAATTTAGGCGCACTTACCCCACATCAGTATTTACTACTTCCATGATCGTGGATGATTTGGCCATGGAAGTTGTACTTATTACCTCCATGGATTTGTCAGTTTCGGGGCAAGTGCGCCAGGATGGGGTAAGTGCGCCTAACATAATTATATCGAAACCTATAAATATTACTCAACTAGTAGTTGGCTGTTTACAAGGCATAGGGGCGAAATAAATTTAGGCGCACTTACCCCACATCAGTATTTACTACTTCCATGATCGTAGGTAGATGATTTGGCCATGGAAGTTGTACTTATTACCTCCATGGATTTGTCAGTTTCTAAAGGTGTCTCAAATAGCAGGCGAATTAAAAAAAAAACACACGACAATAATGTTTTTGCTGGCCAAGGCCGGCAATGGACAGCCTCGCGTCTTCTTTTTTTGAAAGTAACACGAACATTTCCGAGCATGTTTGAGAAAAATATATTAATGAACTTGCTTTGATGACGAGGTATTTTATTTATAGTTAATCATAATCATCGAACTGAAATGGAAAATAAACAATTCCTGTACAAAGAGTTAAAAAAAAGTCATATCCGATATATTTCATTACTTTTCATTCGTAAAAAACTACTTATCTCAGTTTTCTTATTTTTATACGTACGTATCGTATCGTGTCTCTAAAGTACCTAGGACCTTATTCTTTTAAAATAAATGTAGCGATATTTATGCTAACTTGCAAGTAATGTCGTGAGCTCTGTCTACTATGTTTTGTTAGTCACTTTAGTTACACGTACCTTTTACTTATTTATAAACACCTTTTTTTATACGTGGTCGGCCGACCTTTACCTGTAATGTTTATTTATATTCATCTTATTAAATGGGCATACAAGGAATATTTATTTAAGTGCGCGCACATATCATTCACCATTTATACATTATTCAGGCTAAAAATCTTTTTTTAACACTTCCCTTGTGTCCAAGCCTCCTCACGAGTGATGCTACATCGAATCATGATCAGATGACAAGGATATTTTCGCCTGCCTTGTACCCCGGTGTGCTTACGCAACACCATGTCGCTCAGCAGTGCAACTCGGCTACTGTGGCGTTTACCTTAAAACTAGTGTCATAATTCCAACTCGAAAAAAAAAACCATTCAGTTTCCCACATAATAAAACTCTGCCAAAAAAAACTTGAGTTAATAAGAATTCCAACAACTTTTAGGTGGCCTGCCTTATCGCTTATGAAAAACTTATTTACTGCAGCTTTCCCATATACATTGCGTAATGCACATCCCTGAAAATTCTATCCATTTACCTACTCTAAATAAATAAAACTCTTTCATTAGCAAACTCACATTAAACTCTTCTATTTTCATTCCGTTCCATCAACAAAACAAAATCTTAATCACTCGAAACAAGACTAGATAATTACCCTAAAATTCCGACTTATTTAAAATATACCTTTCACTACCCTAACCCATCTAGTAACTATTCAATGACCTACAGAACCCATCAGAATAATCATTCTTATTATTTTTTTTTTTATTGTACTCGTTCAATATTCAAAAAAATTCCATGTCTTTATACCTATTTCTCCTTATCGTACTCTCCAGTCACCTATGTCACTTATCGTAATCCGTATCATTTACGCTAGTCATTTTTAAATTGTTGTCATGTCCGTGTAAGTCTTAAAATGAATCAATATATATGTATGTAAAAAAAAGTTTCTATAAATATATAAAAATATATTAGGAAATTAATGTTTGGAGAAAGTACTATTAGTAATGTAATAATTTCGAATCTACTTAGTCCAATAGTCAGTGTAAATCAATAATGTATAAAATATCTGAAAAAATATAAAAATAACTTTGCTAAATTCAAATGTGTAAGTTGGTTAAGTTATAAGTAATTTGCTAAAACGATGCCCAGCGCTCATCGCGCGGCGTGTAACCTGAGCTGTAATAACAGAAGGAACATTCCATTCCTTTTTGCTGACTCTAATTAAAGTTGTGAATTGTATTGTATCTATTGAAGCTAATGATTTTACTTTACTTAATTTCATTTTGATTCTTTTAACCGTAATTTAATGATATAAATATATACTGATACTAAAATATAGATACTTATCTGAATCGTGTGTTTTGATGAAAATAATGCAGTATATAACATAGTAGGTAACGTGAAATTATAATTAAAGTTAATTTATCTGAAAAAGCATACTGCTACAAGAAATTATTTCAAATCCGATTAAAAAAATAGTAATAACTCGTCATCAAGCAGCTCAAATTATCTTAAAAAAACTAGAATTGTTTTTTTTTTACATAAGTACTAATTTTGCCCAAAAAAACTTATAAGATGAGAATTACATTGCTAGAGTATAATTAACTTACAATAATGACGTCAATCGACATTCCGGTAAATAAAAGAGGACACGCTGACGCTGCGCTGGCGTCGCGAACCCTGCATGCGGCCGACGACGTGACGTGGCTCGGTGCTGCTGCCGTAGTGGGCCGGCATATCCCTGGACACCTCGGACATGAGCCGGGAAACCCTGGACTCCTCGAACTGGGCCGGGAAACCCTGGACACCTCTTCTGTCTTCATTATATAAGTTATCTTCTTTCTTCTTTATAAGGATCACTTCTTTCTTCTGTCTTGAAATGACAAATCTTCTGTAATTATCTTCTTTTCTCAAAATCTTAAAGAGTTTCTTGAATCTTCATTCTTCTAATATAAAATTGTGTTTTTTCTTGGAAACTTGGAAATTTTGGAAATTTTCTTTCTTCTAAAATTCTCTTATTTTTCAAAATCTAAGTCTCTTGAATCTTCATTCTTCTAATTATAAAGTTGTGGTTCTCCATGCTAATTTCTTCTGCCTTCTCAATTTTAGGAAAATAATCGGTTATCTTCTTTCTCCAAAATCACGAATATTTCTTCAAATAAAACCATTTTATAGAAAAAAAAAAATCTTCAGAATTTGGTATGTCTTCAAAATTCTTTTTCAAATACCAGTAAATCTTGATACAAATCTTCTCTATGTCTGGCCGGTTCATTGCTTCGTTCTTCTTGTTAGTTTCCTAGGTCAGCCCCGACCTGACGTGGTCAGGGCTGGCAAGGTCGCCATGTGATAATGGAATTAAAACGACATTCGTCTTGGTTCAGTCTTCCGTTTATTCTGCCTACGATTACACAAGTACAAGGTATATAACGCAATAAGATGTGCAAGTGTGCGTAATGCATGTGCACACTACAATTGGTATAAGAAGTAGTTACTAGTTAGATGCCGCAGTATGAAATGACCATTCGCAGTAATGAAATTAAAAAAAAGAAAAAGCGCGGAAACGATTTAAGTGTGGCTGCAAGGCTTAGGCCTTTGCCTTTGCCTGATGGGATTGTCTGATGGGATAAAAGGATTAAAAAAAACAAATTAAAAAAATACTTTGTCTCACTGAGTGAAACAAACACGATTTTGCTCACTAATTTCTGACAGCAAAGTCTACCTGTTCAAGCTGCTGAGGTGAAAAGTATTTTTTTAGTCCATTTATCCCATCAGGCAATCCCATCAGGCAAAGGCAAAGGCCTAAGCCATGCAGCCACAGTGTTATGTTTTAGTTGAATTTACTATTCTAGATCAAAATTATTCAGTAATATACGAAGAATAAGCAAATAAAAGTACCTACTTAAAAACAAAACGAATAAAAAACTTCTTAAAATGTAGTGAAATCGTTCCCGCGCTTTTTCTTTTTTTTTAAGTTTGATAACTGGGAATGGCCGTTTCATACTGCGGCATCTAGGTTGAAACGTTCGGATACGCGCAATGCATCAGTACCGCCGTGTATTTTATGCATTCAAATTATACGTTGATTTTACCTTCTGAAAATCTTGCAATTTTTAAAATGACTTATATTTTATATAATTATGTTATTTGTAATCATTTTAAACTAAAGTTTTAATTTAAAGTAAACTTAAAGTTTTCAAATGTTACCGAATAAATTCGAAATTTATCATTGTACTAGTTTCCGAACATACGTTTAGAAAATTGCCGCCATTCTTTCATGTCAAATCATGTCTTTCTTCTTAATTTTCGACAGCTAACTTTAAAGTAATTCTTTTAAAACATGAAATTTAAGTAATAATTTGAGTGAAAGGAGTGAAGAAGAAATGTTATTTCATATTTTTCGTGATGTAAGTATTCTTTGCAAGTACCTTTTATGTGTTCTCGCTACTGAGGTGAAAAATTGTATGTTCTACTCGAGAGCAATTTCTTTTACTTCTCGTGCTTTTGAGTCCTTCGCTAAGCTCAGAATTCTAATTTAGAATCACTCGCTAGACGCTCGTGATTCAACTATAGAATCTTTCGCTAGCTCATGACTCAAACATGGCACTCGAAGCAAAAAACAATTTTGCTCTCTTGTTGCACAAATAACTATTGATGCGCTGGACCACGGGTTGCTTCTTCGAGCGATGCAAGAATGTGGGATCCGTGGTCCGGTGAATCAATGGTTCCGTGCGTACTTGGAGAGCAGGAAGTTACGTACCATGATCAATGGAGAGGCAGGAGAAGAGGCGGATGTCGTGTACGGAGTCCCCACTGGGTCGGTCTATGGTCCTGTCGGGTACACGCACGTGAACAGCGTTAGCAATGTTGTACAGCACTGTTCCATTTATATGTATGCAGACGACACGTGCCTGATGTACGCCGGCAGGGACGTTGCCGCCGTGGGGACGACGCTGCAGGACGATTTTAATAACATCCTAAAGTGGTCCCATGACAACGGGATTATCCTTAACGTATCAAAGACAAAATGCATGTTAATACACTCACCCTACATGAAAAAGCCTCAAGAAACAATCGACATTGTCGGGCATACGTATGATTGTCTCCATAATAGCTTAGTGGGCTGCACCTGTTCATCTTTGGAAATAGTAAGTAGCTATAGGTACCTAGGGTTAACAATAGACTGTAATTTTAACTGGAAGTTACATGTAGACTCGGTCTGCAACAAAATGCGATCAATCTTATGTAAAATGAAAAACCTAAAATATATTGTAGATAAATCTATTCTTTTCATATTGTACCATGCGCTGGCGGAATCAGTTGTGAGCTATGGTCTTATAGCGTATGGACGGACATTTCGAACACATTTGGATAAAATATGTAATTTACAAATTAGAATGTTGAAGCTACTCGTAAATAAGAAAAAGAAGGCAAGTTGTAAACAAAATTATGTAAAGTTATCGGATTTTAAAACAGTAAGAACTTATAAAAGTAATCTTCGAATAGCGATACGCGACAGGTTTGTTGAGCCAGGAGCCTGTAATTACTTCGGGCAGAGAACAAGGTCATACATGATACCCAGGATTTTCAATAACATTATCTTGGAAGCAGGCTGTCTTACAAAGTCCATATTTAAAGGAAAACTAAAAAAAAAAATATTAGAGGCTATTGATGATAATGATTAGTTACCAATGTATTAAAACTAGCTTCTGCCCGCGACTTCGTCCGCGTGGAGTTTGGTTGTCGCGTTCCTACGGGACTCCAACTATCTTTGTATCAAATTACATCCAAATCGGTTCAGTAGGTTTAGTTTTTTTTTTATTATTATGCATGTTAGTGTATATTTAAATATAGTTATTAAGTATTTCAGAATCTGTGAGGTACGCAGTATACAGCAGGTTTTTATAATGTAAGAGTGTATACTATTCGCCAACAAACCGTTATGCAGTTTGGCGAAAATCTAAAATGTATTTACCGTGTATATTATTTCTGATAAATAAATTAAAAAAAAAATGTTGTCGTTATCCCTATTGTTTCTAAATAAGGAACAGATTGTGCCTCATCTAAAAACGGTCATAAATTTACAGTCGGCCTCGAACACTCATAAAACGATTTCCAGCGGTAACTTGCTTAGGGCAGCATTAATTATTCGTCTCATGTAAATATCCGAGCACGAAGTAGAAACATTAAACGCCCCTTGTGATTTAAGTACTAGAGTTAATGAACAAGCGTGGAGTGTGTAAAGCGGTGTTTAATTAATAATTTAAAATTTGACTGCGTAATTTGTTTTGTAAAAGGATATGACGAAATACGCCGTGCGGTAGAGGTTAATTTTATAACTGCTACTTCTTTTAAATCAAATCATTTATTCGTCCAGAATACAGGTAATATTGTAGATGTTACATAATTTTTAGGAACACTGTTTCTCGCTACAAGGCACACAAATATATTTAGTTACAGATCATGCAGCATGCTATATTTACTGAAAAATAATAATTATTAAATATTCTTGAATAGTATAGTACGCTTTTTGATTTAGAAACGATAACAATTTGTTTCTGAATTGGATTATATCGTGTGTGTTTAAAATGAACTTGGGCAAGTGATTTACTTTTTGTTGTATCTTGACTTTGCGTTGGTGGCGTCTATATCATCCAAACTACACACAAATCTTTACCTATATTGTTATAGACTGTAAGTCAGTAACGCTTTCACAACCTAACTGCTAAATCGATCAAGAAGAAGCCAAAGTCTTTGTTTTTCATGCGGGCGAAGCTCTGGATACAGCTAGTATCAATCTAATTTCTCTACTCTGTTAATGGAATATAATATTCATAGTAAAACTATTCACAAGTCTTGAGATACAATAAACGTGGCAAAATGTATAGATACAGATAGGTAAATGTATCAGAGCTTTACAGAGTGCCGTGGATGTCGGAGAGGTGGCGTTTGTTGATATGTGTCGAGATCAGTTAACATTGTTAGCACAAGTACCCTGTCAACGCGAACTCCCTTTGATCCGGTTGGCTCAACGCAAGTCACTGATAAAGTCATTCAGAACAAAACATTGATTTTATTTAATTCATTATATATAACTCAGAGTAAAACAAAACAACGAATATTGCTTTTCAACGAACCAACGCTTTTTCATTCCATTTTAATTTAAATATGTATTTCATTAAGTTCGGCAACTCTGCAGTTATAATTACTTTTGCATAATTTTGCAGGTTGGAATTCCTCCTGCGCTGCCTCAGTCAGCTGTCACAGATGAAAGCCTTCTGGCGGTGCTGTCCCTTTAATAAGGAAATAAGGTAAGCCAAGACTTTCATTTGCTTTTTAATAATGCAGGGGCGCTGTAATAAGCCATCCGTGGTAATGTATATCAATGAACGCAGAACGCTTCATATAGAGTCTTATATTAGCATGAAGTTTTCATTTCGTGGGTAAATGGAGAACTTTGACAAAAAGTAAAATACATTCTCGATAATATTGACTTAAAAATAAACGTGCGGCTCTTCAGTCTTCATGCCGAAATGAACCCGCTTATTTCGTTTACCAGTTTATTTACGGGCATAATAGCGGTGATAAATGGTCGGGGAAGGAAGAATTCGTCTTGACGTTCTAAACACAATGGGTGCCCCATGGAGGTTGCGAGCAAGGCGTAGTAATAGACCTCGCGCATTGTAATGAAGATGCATTATTAAATCAAGTATAATGATATTGTTCCACTAATATTTTGAGACCCAAAAGCGTCACGATTATGTATACTTGTAGCTTATTTTAATTGGAAAGTTTACCATGCAAAATATAATAGATACTGGCACCTTCCCACGACTTCGCCCGCGTGGAATTCGGTTATCGCGTTCCCACGAGAACTATGCGTTATTTCGTAATAAAAAATAGCCTTCTTAGCCCTTACCCGGGACTCCAATTATCTCCACAACATATTTCATCTAAATTGGTCCAGCGGTTTAAGTGTGAAGAGGTAACAGAAAGAGCTATTTTTGCATTTATAATATTAGTATGGATTGTAGTCTTTCATGTTTCCAGTTGATTG
Organism: Aethes cnicana; assembly: GCA_963971205.1. Taxonomy (NCBI): domain Eukaryota; kingdom Metazoa; phylum Arthropoda; class Insecta; order Lepidoptera; family Tortricidae; genus Aethes; species Aethes cnicana. The sequence goes on from OZ020285.1 coordinate 6,585,056, forward strand.
AATAGATACATATCCTTGATTAAAATATCTAATGTACTATCTAGGCAAGTCACCGAGGGATTAGGTCCACAATACAATCCAACTTGGTATTGTTTACCATCGCTGTTACTCCCCTGCCGCGATTTCATCAGCGTAAATGTAGCCTTACGGATAAAAATGTAACAATACCTACTCTCTATAAACACAGCCTGCCTTTATTATGAACTCCAGCGGAAAAATGAAGAAATATGTCAATTGTGTTTTAACATTTTTTATATTATATGCCGCACACTATTAGGTACGCTAAACCAACAATGAAATTCAAATATCAAGCCATGAATGATCCTAGGTGTGTGCAAATATTTGTCGACACGAACCGGAAGACGAATTTTTACATAACAACCACAACGAAATTACTCTACCATGCCTCTTTACACGTCCCTTTGACACGCTGTCGTTCCGCTTTATTGAAGACCCCAAAAATATGAATTTTCCGTTAACCCAATAACACCAAAAGCAGTAAGTAGAATACAGTACAATATTTATTGAACACCACACATTCCAGGAACAGTGCATACCTACATAAACGTAATTACACAAAATGAATGGCATACAGCAAGCGGTCTTATCGTTATATAGTGATATCTACCAGACAACCTTTGGATATTGGAGACGAAGATAATAAACTAGGTTGGTAGGCGGTGTTTTGTACTAAGATGTGCAGAAGAAACAACCATAAATAACGTAATAAGCATACTTAAATACTTAAGTATTGTAGATAGCTTTTAGGCCACTTTCGGGACTGCGGCCTTACATGTGAAAGGGTCACCCGTATTAGGGCTGTCGCAGTCATGCGAAGACGATCCTGCGACGCCCCGTCAAATGCGGAGTCGGCATTCGTTTGGTTTTTAGACGGTAGCCGGGACATATCCGGGAGTCTGCCATACTCGCCCCGGTCCCCCGGCCAGGCGGAATGCGTAATGCAATGCATTTTCCTAATGTAAAAAAAGGTCACTTTCGGAAACTGACAACGCATCGCTCACTGGCCAGGACTTCGCGAGACAGCGGCAGCGGCGGGCGTTTTACTGGCTGCTAACCGATGCGCGGCGGGCGTCACGATCGCGCAATGTGTCCGTAAAACGCTCATCGCGCGGCGGGCGTCACGATCGCGCAATGTGTTCGTAAAACGCTCGTCGCGCGGCGGGCGTCACCATCGCGCAACGTGTCCGTAAAACGCTCGTCGCGCGGCGGGCGTCACGATCGCGCAATGTGTCCGTAAAACGATGGTCGCGCGGCGGGCGTCACGATCGCGCAATGTGTCCGTAAAACGATCGTCGCGCGGCGGGCGTCACGATCGCGCAATGTGTCCGTAAAACGATGGTCGCGCGGCGGGCGTCACGATCGCGCAATGTGTCCGTAAAACGATCGTCGCGCGGCGGGCGTCACGATCGCGCAATGTGTCCGTAAAACGATCGTCGCGCGGTGGGCGTCACGATCGCGCAATGTGGTCGTAAAACGCTCGTCGCGCGGCGGGCGTAACGATCACGCAACGTGTCCGTTAAACGATCGTCGCGCGGCGGACGTCACGATCGCGCAATGTGTCCGTAAAACACTCGTCGCTGCCGCCGTCGCACGAAGTCGTGGCCGAGCGGTAAGGGCGTTGAGCGGCACGTCAAGCGACGTTAATTCATATGTAGTTACCTATGTCGAGACAACGCTACTCTATTAAGAGGGTTTATTCCGAAAGTTGGCATCGTCGCATATAGCTGTCAAATGTTTCGCTGTTTTTATTAATTTCTCAATATTGCTGAATTAAAAAGGAATATATCATTCTATGGTTGAATGACGCGTCTCGTTTTATATTTGTTGGTTAGGCATTCAAATGATAAGATTATATTGAAATGCATGGAAACTGCGATGAAAAGTTTTCAAAAGATATTACTTCCATAATACTAAAGACTTCGTGTTCCTATGATAACTGTTGCAATCCATACTTAATGTTTTATTCATCCATAGAGCGATAATTCATGTTTTCATTTAGTAATATTCAGAAATTAATGAAAACAGCAAAATATTTGACAGCTATTTGCGACGTTGCCAACTTTCGGAGTAAACCCTCTTAACACTATCATATAATACGCGACGTCGGTCCCTCAAGGTAGTGGAAAGTACTATTTATTTTTCCTTGAGCGAATATTGGTACGCTACTGCTACTAGACAGCCTATTTGCGTCCCACTGCTGGGTACAGGCCTCCTCTCATCACGAGAGGGTTGACTGTTACGCTGCTTGAATTGAATAGCTCTACACGCACATATAAGTCTTTATTGCCATCAACGTATCCATTTAATTTAGGGGTTGAAAAAATAGAGCGCTAATGTTTTTTTCATGAGAAACTACCAATTACCTACTAATTGACAAACTAAGTAGCTAAATGTTCATATTAGGAAAGGTACAATGAGTTTAAGAACTGAATTAATTATGACCAGGTATGTTATAGAAACGATTATTCGTTGATACTGAAGAAGGTTAATCTTATGAAAAGGTATGAATAAAATACCTACTTATATGACAATAGGTATATTTTGCTATGTGTAAATGATTGTCTGTTCATCTCTGTAATATGAGCGTTCCGTCTCAAGGGGTTTTTACGATCACGAGTTACACTTTAACAATATTTCTGGCCACGCCTGTGCTCTGCACCTATTTGCTTGCTTTTTATTGTACTTACCTATAAGTTAAGTAACTCTTTATAGTAAAATGATAAAAACGTACAATACATAAAAGAGAAACGTGTATGAAATGGATCCTAGACTTGTGGTTTACCAATTTCATCATCATCATCATCATCATTTCAGTCGAAAGACGTCCACTGCTGGACATAGGCCTCCCCCGTGGCGCGCCACTCAGACCGGGCCTGTGCCACTCGCATCCACCGCGATCAATTGGCGTATACCAGTTTACTCAATATAATTTATCGTGGGTTATTAACGTCAAATTAGTGACTAAGGGACCATGCGTCAAAATGGGCCTGAAACCAACCGCATTGAGAGTTATGTCAATAAATAGGTCTTAAAATCTACTTTATTTCATTATATGGGCACAAATCCGAATTCCATTGCAGAACTGAGATATTTATATTTTAGTCACGGTGAGTACGAGCTACGATAAATGCATTCGGAGAATATTCATATTCTGGAGGGTAGGTATTGAGCAAATCCAATTAAAAAAATGAAGGTAGGGATATTGACCGTTCCATTAATTATTCGTTCGATGTCATTTCTTGTTGAATATCGTGTTTTACCAATAATAATATTATTTCGAGTCATTTAAAACCTCTTCTACCTAGGTATCTATTCTTAAGTACCTATCTCTATCTCAAAGAGAACCTGTTTTTTAATAGATCTTATTTACTCTGACTGAAATATAAATATCTCAGTTCTGCAATGGAATTCGGCTTTGTGCCCATATAATGAAATAAAGTAGATTTTCTCAAACATGCTCGGAAATGTTCGTGTTACTTTCAAAAAAAGAAGACGCGAGGCTGTCCATTGCCGGCCTTGGCCAGCAAAAACATTATTGTCGTGTGTGTTTTTTTTAAATTCGCTTGCTATTTGAGACACGTCTGTAGAGAAACTGACAAATCCATGGAGGTAATAAGTACAACTTCCATGGCCAAATCATCCACGATCATGGAAGTAGTAAAAACTAATGTGGGGTAAATGCGCCTAAATTTATTTCGCCCCTATGCCTTGTAAACAGCCAACTACTAGTTGAGTAATATTTATAGGTCTCAACATATTTATGTTAGGCGCACTTACCCCATCCTGGCGCACTTGCCCCGAAACTGACAAATCCATGGAGGTAATAAGTACAACTTCCATGGTCTAATCATCCACGATCATGGAAGTAGTAAATAATGATGTGGGGTAAGTGCGCCTAAATTAATTTCGCCCCTATGCCTTGTAAACAGCCAACTACTGGTTGAGTAATATTTATAGGTTTCGATATATTTATGTTAGGCGCACTTACCCCATCCTGGCACACTTGCCCCGACTGACCTTACGTATTTCCTCGCTGTTTGAGAAAAGCATTATATATACCACGGCCGCAATTGCGATTGCCGGACTCGTTCTAATAGAAGGCTTCGCTTCGCTCAGCCTTCTAACTGACTCGTCCGGCAATGCGCTACTTGGCGGCCTCTGCAATAATGTACTATTAAAGACCTATTTAATGATTTAAGTTTCAGCTCTGTTGGTTTCAGAACCAGGCTCCATACAAAGTTGCCCATGGTCCTTTTAATAACAATACGGCCCATTAGGTAATTATTTATCCCATTGTAGCGTGACAACAATCGATCGTTAAGTGACGCGTTTACACAGATAATTGATCTCGAATTGTATGCGCGGCAACTGAATATCATGCCAGCTCGAATTAGAGCGCCCGTCGCCATCAAACTAACTTTATCGTCCGTTTTACGATTTGTTATCCGGAATGGAATGGGAAAATTCCGAGCGACTAAGGAGTGACCTATGACCGTCAATTTGGTCATACGCTTTCACATTGACACAGTCGATTAGCTTTATTGAATTGTACCTAAATATCAAATGAAATGTACCTACTTTTATATTTTATTCAAATATATAACTTTGTTATGTCGGCAGTAAATTAATTTACACAATACACATAATGTGGTAAAGATATTACCTATCAAACAGATATAAATGGACAATGAAAATTCACTAGAAAACTTTTAATTCTATTTTGAATAGTAATTGCCTTTAAAAAAAAACTACCCACATTTAAAATGCGAGTCTGATGTGCAGCAAAAGTACCACAACTTACTTAAGTTTAAGTTATTCATGTATTCTGTGACGTTACTTATCATTATTTTGGTCAAGTAGTAACTTACTTAATCTATGCTGTTGTCTTGCTGGAGAGGAAATCGAGCGTGGTAGAAGGTGCGAACTTAAACCAAATAAAACGAGCATAGCTAAAATAGCAGTTACTAAATTGAGTTTTTAATTTGAATTTGAATTGTTCGTAAAGAAGCTACTTCACGGCCTAATAAAGGGTAAACAATGACGAATTTCCCAGCAATATTTAAGAAAAGTATCCAATCATTCAAGTCGCTCTGTCACGTCCACAGGCGGGCGCCCATTCATAGTCGGTTTACTGTACAATGTGGAAAAACGGTGGCATTCGCTACGAGCGTAGCAAACCCCAGCGTAGCAACGTGCTACGCTCGTAGCAAACCGCGCGAACGAATGTGCTAGTCACCATGCGTAATCATTTTGTTGGTCGTAGATGCGAGATCGTGAGCGCGCTGCGCAAAGGTACGTCGGAGTGGTACGAGGCACTTTGCGCTCAGGACACGGAGTCTGAGCGCGGCGAGGACCTCGTCAACCTCATCACGCTGGTGCAGATCGACCTGCAGCAGGGGCTGACCTACTACCACCCCGTATTCGAGACGTGAGCATAATGACACTTGTTGCACATACGAGTACTCTAAGGCTTGTCATATACGACAACAGGCTGTCCAAGTTCAACCGACAAATAGGCGTGACCAACAGAAGAATTCGTAACTACATGTATGATAGCGATTATTATATTATTCTTATTTGTCACTGCATCGCCACAAATTTCTTCAGACATGAGATTTTTCTTCCCTCTTTGTTTCTAATCGTGCAACTCCAATACAATTTTCATGGAACTATAATTACCAATGTTTTTTTGCAGAACCAACAACGTTCCATACTTCAATGTAGTTTTCACACAGATCGACAAAATGGTAAGTGTTTATTCGGCCCCCACTATCGTGCGTTCACTTTCAATCCTTGCCACCTACAGATACTTGACCTATTTAATGATGGAGGTCGATAGGCAGTCCCTACAACCCGACTATTCTCTTATCTTCAAAGCTGCCATTTTTATTATTATTATTATTATTATAAGCAAGCATTTGACAACGATCTCACCTGATGGTAAATCAAGATGCGGTAGAGGGTGATACTTGCTTACTTAGATAGTAACTGTTCACTCTCGACTTGAAAAGATCCAAGTTATTTTTCTAGGCTTAACCTTAATCATATTATACATATATTGTGGGTCTTTTTGTCATTTACAACTTTTATTTTTTAACAAATAATAGTTAGTTTATGTATTTGTTTGTATTTTATGTAAGGATTATATTGTTTATTAAAATTATTTGGTTTTCTTAATTTTACACTTACTTTCGTACTCCTACCGATTTCTCCACTTTCCAAAGGTTGACTGGAAGAAAACGCTGATTAGCTATTCTTATTTTCTATGTTTGTTTATTGTGCTCAATAAAGAGTATTGTTGTTGTTATTGTTGGTGTTGTTGTTGTAGTTTTGTTTGACACCTAAAAACCCAACGACGTCGTCATCAAACTCGGTCGTTAGCCTAGGTATATTAGTATAATTACCTATGGCCTAACCATGAGGCAATACGCAAATGTGCTTTCTCATGATGCATAATTAAGTGAATAGCGCTACTTGTAGAGCATGATTTTACTTATATTCTTTTAAATTTAAATTACGTAGGTACTATGAAAATGTATTACCTAGTTAAATTATATAAGGAGCAAATTATCTTTCAAATCACAAGCGCCATAAAAGGTTTAACAGCCTCTCCCATAACTAAGGGAATAGTGCGGAATAATCTTCACTTTTCCTCTCCAATGGGGAGGGTTTTCTTAGGATATGATTGACAGACCCTTATGGAACTGTCAATCAGCAGATTTCTCGCTTTTTCGTAGGGGAAAAAGACAACAGTTCCGAGATTTCTTCGTGTATAATAATAAATCGCAATGTCACAATGCTATGTGATAGGTTGTCGTACATACACTTTTCATAATTTTCAATACATAATTTAGTATTGTCTTTTTTAGAAGTAACTAGCTTCTGCCAGCGACTTCGTTCGCGTGGAATTCGGTTATAAAGCGTTCCCGTGGGGAAAAAAACCGCTTCAAAATCCGTTGCGTACTTTTAAAGATCTAAGCATACATAGGGACAAACAGCAGAAAGCGACTTTGTTTTATACTATGTAGTGATATTAATGGTCTAATATGAAAAGGTCCTTTTGATTATAATTTCAGGTGAAATTAAGAAATGTATAACGAAAATTTATTATATTCCTTTAAAATCCATAACTATCTAAAAGGTAGATACATTATACAGTGTAGGTATACATAATACAATATTGTGCTATGTAAACTTCACCCCTAACTTTAAAAACCGGCCAAGTGCGAGTCGGACTCGCACACCAAGGATTCCGTACTATTTATTATATAGGTATAAAAACGGTAAAAAAATAATGTATGTTGTATGATTTTTTTTAATTATTTTTGTTATAGCGGCACCAGAAATACATCATCTGTGAAAGTTTCAACTGTCTAGCTATCACGGTTCATGAGATACAGCCTGGTGACAGACGGACAACGGAGTCTTAGTAATAAAGTCCAGTTTTACCCTTTGGGTACGGAATCCTAAAAATGGGTCTGATTATGATGAAATTGATTTAGAATCTACATTTAAACCTAGTGGCACTTACAATGAACCTGATTTCCGTTTTTTCATAGCTATCTGAGGATGTGAGGCAGTGTGTGGAGCTTTGGGTGAACGAAGGCTGGTGCGGAGTGGCCGAGGAGGAAGTGTACGACGAACAGGGTAACGGAGGTAGGTCACACTGGGAACACATAGGCCGGCGACATATACTCGGATCAGAACGCATACTGGTGCAAGTGGCAGATTCACCAAACTCGTATCGCTCCCTCGCAATATCAGTGCCGCGTAAACAGATGCAAGTGACTTGCAACGTATACATCGTACCGATTGACGGAAGTGCGTTAGATATATTAGTATACGTCACTATATTTCCAAAATTAATAGGATTTTTCGTAAAATTTTTTGCGGTAGATAAATATAGGTATTGTAGTCCTGAATCTGCAAAAATAATGAAAATCTCAAAATATCACTTACACCAGTAGAGATCTTCTACTATCCAAAGTCCCGCCCCTCCAAAATCCAAACCGCTTCAATGTATTTGTGAAAGTATTTATAAAGCGCCACGAGCACTCTCAACGTATGTGTGCGTGCTGAGACAGCCGTCAAACAAAATCAAATACTCGGATTAGTTGTCAGACTAGTCATGTCACTAATAAGCTCATTATAAGCAGTATGGCGCTGCACTGGCGCACTCTATGAAACTGACACGACAGTTATGATTAGTTGACCAACAAATCTTGTAATACCTAAGTGAGATTTTACAAGTACTAATTACACAAAAAGTAAAAACATGTTGACATCGTGATAAAATGAAATTTTAATATACTGTACGTATTGTTTGCGTTCTTTGATTTTCTAATGAAAATAAATGTTTATAATATTGTAAAACATTTATTTTTATTTAATGAGACATTTAAATAATGGTACAGTATATATTATAATGTCAGACATAAAATTGATAAATCCTCGGAACTCGGTTCCAGTTAACAGACTTTCATGATTTTTTATTGCAAAGTATTATGAATCAGTTTACCCATAATATATAAACTCGCGACTTTACCCGCATGGAATTCGGTTATCCCGTTTTCCCGCGGGAACTATGCGTTTTACTTGATTAAAAAATAGCCTATGTCCTTTTCCTTTCCTCCATACCAAATTTCATTCAAATCGGTCCACGGTTGAAGAGGGTTTACCTCTTATTGACAGAAAGACAAACAGACATATACTTTTTATATCTCACACGTTAAAATCTATCCAGCCGTTTAGGCTACAGAGCGTGCCAAAGAAATATACGTATAGGTACATATAATATATATATATACATCCGTAAAACATAACCCTCCTTCTGGCGCAGTCGGGTAAAAAAAGTCTAAACAAATGCGGGCCTCTTCACAATATACGACAGAACGAACTGGCAACTACTCTGCCACTCAATCATTATATTACCTATTGACATGACCAAATGTAATTCAATAGTTTTGTGTTACTTGGCTCCGCGTCACTTTTCTCTTTTTATTTGAAATTTCCATGACTTACATGCAGTCAGTACTTTCGTGTCATTGAGCGACGTGGTACCAATAGCTTGACTGTCTCGGACCGCTGCCGGTCCGCTACTGACGATGAATGCTTACAACTACATACACACTCTTTCGTAAGGATGAGACTAAACACATTGAAACAGTAATTTGGAGGGGCGGGCCTTTAGATAGTAGAAGATCTCTATACGTAGAGCGTGTCAATATAGTCTGAATTCCGATTCGAGATCCCGATTTGGAATACCGCTTCAGAAATTCCAAACGCATACCCTCTGTACAAAATGTATGGACCTAACACATACATGCAGTAGTTTTCCGTTCTTAATTCCGAATTGCATGTATGTGGTTATGTCTTGTTGACAATTTAACTTTTCCTTGCTGCTGAATACTATGTTGTTTAAAGAACATCAAATTTCTTTAGATAGAATTAACTGTCATGCCTTTCCGAGTTGTAAAATTGAGGCGGGAGTTTACTACAGCTAGACTGTGTGTAAAACTGATCATTAACTCCCCAAACTTCTTTTTTTCACACTTTTACTCACCAATCATCAATATCATCATAGATTATTAATTATTATCAGTCAGCAGCAATAAATGATAAGGTCAAAATTATTTAAAAACGCTCCTAGTTATTCTCTGGTCAGTAGAGCTATTTTGAGCTCTTTAACTGCTTGCTTATGCTGAGCTTGTTCTGTGCGAAATATAGCAAAACCGGTCGATATGGCTGTTTACGCACACACGGGCATGAATTTGTACATCATAATATTTTTGAGGATATCCGCAGTAGAACTGGGGTCACCGACATAGCCCGAAGAATTGCGAACCTTAAGTGACAGTGGGCGGGGCACATTGCTCGCAGGACTGATGGCCGATGGGGCCGGAAAGTTCTCGAGTGGCGTCCGCGAACCGGTAGACGAGCTGTCGGTAGGCCTCCAACAAGATGGAGCGACGATCTCGTGAAAGTCGCGGGAAACCGGTGGAAACAAGTAGCACAGGACCGGTCTGAGTGGCGAGCCTTGGGGGAGCCCTATGTGCACGTCTTTCGGCTGAAATGATGATGATGAATATATTAGAGTGCATTTTAGGTTCCGTTTGTATGGAATGTCGCAGGGGTGTTATAATAAAGTTCAATAATGTACGATACGAATA
>OZ020285.1:6595445-6626294 GCA_963971205.1 Aethes cnicana
GCTTTTGCCGGCGACTTCGTCCGCGTGGAATTCGGTAATAGTGATCCCGCGGGAACGATGCGTTTTTCCGGGATAAAAGTAGCCTATATATTGACCAGTGTCATAAACTACCCCCATACCAAATTTTGTTGCAATCTGTCCAGTAGTTTTTGAGTTAAATCCGGACATACATAAATACATAACGTATTAATTATTTTGTGTTCAGTGTCGTATTATAGTCCCCTCGACTTGGTGGTTTTCTTTTTATTATCAGGTTACAGACGCGACTTCTTCTACAGATTTATTATTAATAGGTATATAGAAAACAAAATGAAGGAAATATTTTCTGCCGTATAAAGCCAAATAAATTATTTGCACATTACAAATCATTTATTTGTTTTTAAGCACACAAAATGGGACAAGTTAAAATCAAATGAACGTAATAATTTAAATGAAACACTAGCAGCAGTGCGAATGACGTTCGGGTGTCACCCACACTACTACAGAATACCGGAGTGGTATACCTGGCGAAGTATATTATTGTATCATGCGACCGTTATTAAAGGCACGACACAACTTAGAAGGCGCGTGGATAAAGCAATAATAGACTGCGTCACAACGGCTTAAGCGCTTCGCCGCGCGCTTTCTGAGTTGTTTCATGGCTAATTTAAACTGAGATTGTGCGTGGTCTCGGCGAAGATGTTAATATTTTACGTCTTGCAATCGACAATACCGTTCGAGGTCCTGGTGGCGGTGGACGAGCTGGGTTCTATTCGTTTTATATAGTAGGTAATATTTTAAAGAGGAAAGATGTGTTTGTTTGTAATCGATAAACTCGAAAACACCGATTTTTTTAATGTTTCACCAGTAGAAAAGCTACATTATTAGGGTACATTGTATATACCAATTTTCTAGCGGAATCGGGGCCTACTCCCTCCCACTGGTGAACTCTTTTCTTTTTCCATATATATATTTCTGTAGGTAATAGAGCGGATATATCCGAAATCATCTCGTAATTGAAGGATTTAGTTTGTAAAATTAAATAGGTTTCCACGATGAGTAGGTAGAATCGACGACTCCTCTAACTATCCTTAATTATGCATGTATTACCAAATTAAAGTAAAGTGAACTAGAAATTACGTAAAAAAAATTGAAAAACATCAAAGTACTCGTACGTTCAAAGACAACCCGCTTTACGGGCGCATGTTTCTTAGTCGTTTTCCTTTCAAGGAAGCGGGAAAACAGTGTAATTAGCTGCAAGCGTAGCTCGCACAAAGCGTGCCTGTGAATGTGTATCAAGAACTTTGACAAGAAACATTTCTCTTCTTGTAAAAAAATTCAATGTCAGAATATTTTTAAGGATGTAGGTGCCATCAATAAATTCAACATGTGACTGTAGGAAAGGTACTTACGTAATCACGCACAATATTTCTCATCATCATATAAAAAACACCCAAACTCCAAAAAACAACGCCTTGCAATGATCCATATTATATCCATACTTAATATAATCACGCTTCAACCGCAGGACCGATTTGGATGAAATTTGGTATGGAGATAGTTGGAGTCCCGGAAAAGGACATAGGCTAATTTTTATCCTGAAAAAACGCAAGTTCCCGCGGGAACGCGATAACCGAATTCCACGCGGGTGAAATCGCGGGCGGAAGCTAGTAATATTATAAATGCGAAAGTAACTCTGTCTGTCTGTTACCTCTTCACCCTTCAACCGCTGGACCGATTTGGATAATATTTGGCATGGAGGTAGTTGGAGTCCCGGGAAAGGGCGTAGGCTACTTTTTATCCCGCAGAAGCTAGTATGCTATATTTATGAAAGTATTCATGTTTTATGTTACATTTGCCTCATGTGAGTCACCCTGATTGGCTAATTGAGAATGATTACTTGGAGATAAGATATTGTTCCAATTAAAAAGGCTATTCGTGGATCCCCGGCGGCAAAGAGGATCTTAATATTTACCCACCAGATTTCGAGAGCTCAAACAACGGTCTTGCTTGAGATTATGCTAAGAACAAAGTTCCATGAAGTATTTTCTTGCTCTACATTTGTTTACTTTGAAGCTTACGCTTAACTCCCATTTAAACATCCGTATCACAGGTAACCACCGGCGAACAAAGTTGTGAAACTAAAGACTATATACGGAGATGATTTCAGTCTATTAAATGCGAATTAGAAATAGTAAGCTGATTATACATAGGAAACGCTTAATACTCTGTATTTAGCGAGTACGTCGTCGGAAAAAAACAGAGAGCTCCCCACATAAAGCCGTTTGTTATTAGACTTGCGGTGCTTAAAATACCTGCCTTTGCTATCCTTACTAATATTATAAATGTGAAAGTGTGTTTGCTTGATCGTCCATCCTTCACGTCGCAACGACTGGACCAATTGAGATGAAATTGGGTATGGAGAAGTTTGAGACCCTAGGAATAACATAGGATATTTTTTATCCCGATATGTCCACGGGAACGGGTTTTTCAATACTTCTATAACTATAACTAACTATATGTATGTATAGTAGCACCCGTTACGCAAATTCTAAGTCTACGCGGGACGAAGTCGCGGGCAAACGGCTAGTTCTATTATATCATTAACTACATTTTACTTTACTTTGGTGTTAGAAGTTTAGAAATACGGGGAAATTTCTGGCACACAGGCATTCCATCTTAGGCCTGAGGGGCTACGCATTCGAGATCTTTTGGTTTCTTAATGGGGGATCAGTTTATCTTAACGCCTGGGCTCTCCAAAGGAAACACCAGAGTGTTTTGTTTCTTAACGTAACAATATGAATGTCCGGGTATCGTTTGTTCGATATATTTTTCCCACTTAAATCAGCGAAATTTTTTTTATTGATTGGCAAACACTTAAAGCTTTTTCCTTGTCTCGTACCTCTTATCTCTTTTCTGATTTCGGTGACAAATTAGTAGGTGACTCTTATTATTTATACATGGTGGGTCAGAAAATATGGCAAATAATTAACCCACAGTATCGGCTATCGATTCTAAGTATATTGTATAGGTCTTTAATTTTTTTGAGTTGGTCATAAAAAAATATTTTGTATAGGATTCAGGCGTCGCTCACACAACCAATCCCATATAATTTTTTTTTACCAACTCAAAAAAAATTAAAGACCTATACAATATACTTAGAATCGATAGCCGATACGGTGGGTTAATTATTTGCCATATTTTCTGACCCACCGTGTATAAATTATCTGTAAAATATTCTGTTGATGCATGATCGATCAAAGCACTGTGCTATTAAAAATGTTAATATATTGCAGGCAAGAATTTATAATTCGGAGCGAAGGCGATTTAACAATGAACCTTTAATACATAAAATAAATTAATAACATATTGAAATGCCTGAAATTTGCTTCAATGGAGGGTGGCGGTTGCATAATCTTATATTATTATTCATAAAATAGTAGGTACATAATGGAAAAATAATAATTCGAAAACAAGAAATCGGATTTTTAACACTGAATCAGTATAATTTTATAAACAATAAATTATTAAACATTCAAATTGTTGCCTTTATTTGGTTTCTTCTTAAAAAAGGGAACTCATTAAAATTACAAACGAAGTGGTATTGGTTTCGTATATTTGGCTACCTTCGTTTCGTTTCATTTTTATTATTCGTTAGCTATTTTCGTTAATTGTAATCAAATCTCGAATCGTTCGTTACTTTAAAAAAGTCGATCGTTAATGAAATTAGTTCTCGGCCGGTAAGAAAGTAAAGAAAACTATACAATAAAGTGTTCTTTGCTTATATTATTCGGGAACTTATAAAGAACAAATACAAAATTTGTAAACAACTAAGTATAGCACGACTCGACTTAGGCGAAGCACTTATGCTGTTGACGCACAGTCTATTTTTGCTTAAGTGTGGATTAAGTTGTGTAAACCTGTAATAGGCTAATTAACGAAATTAAATGCACGTAAATGCTCCTATTAGCCCAAACCCTCTCATGATGGGGGGAGGCCTGTGCCCAGCAGTGGGACGCAAACAGGCTGTAGTAGTAGTAGTAAACGCTCCTATTTGCAATGCGACTCGGCGTTGTTATACGGTGCGACACAATAATACGCGCAAATAAAGTGATAATAGACTCTTGTGAAGGGCGTAAGTATACTACGCCGCGCGCCATAATTGGTTGTTTCTTACCATCTGCATTCTATTCTACGTAGTGAGCAAGTTGGAAGCCAACTAGTTGCCATAATTGGGTAAGTTGTGCATGTCGGGCAAGCGGCGACAATCGCCGACTCAGATGTGTAAATACAACGATGGCGTAGAAGATGACTCCAATAACTTCTCCTTTATTTGTGATACAATGTAACCTCTTAATAAGTCTATCAAATGTAGGTATTTATTAGCAGTGACACGTAGTGATTACACTCTTTTTCTTATAATATTACGAGACATTTTCAGTAACCCGGCAGGTCTAAATGTACTCTACATCTCGATATTTTTCGCATGTTTCATGGCGCAATGGATATTTTCGTGAGTTATTCAGAAAGCTGAAAATCTGCATGACTGAAGAAGCAACTTAAATTAATTTCACCTAAAGACTTGCTTACGCTGGTAGATTTCAAATAATTATGTTGTATTAAACCTCTCGTGATGAGAGGAGGCCTGTACCAGCAGTGGGTCATAAATAGGTGATTGTTGTGGTGGGTGTTGTATTTTTTTTGTATATCAATAGTATAGGCAAACGAGCGCATAGCCCACGTGATGGTAAGTGGCCACTGTGGCTCATGGACACCGAAATCCTATGATATCCCCTTAAGAAACCATAAGATCTCGAATGCGTTACCTACCATGAGGCCTAAGATGGAATACTTCTGTGCCAGATATTTCACTGGCTGCCTTAAGGAAAGACGGTGATAATACCACCCCGGACGGACCTAGCCTCAGTCCTACCACTAACAAATTATCTGATAAATATATAATAATAATTATACACGGTGGGTCAGAAAATACGGCAAATAATTAACCCACAGTATCGGCTATCGATTCTAAGTATATTGTATAGGTCTTTAATTTTTTTTGAGTTGGTAAAAAAAAAAAAATTGTATAGGATTCAGGCGTCGCTCACACAACCAATCCCATATATATATTTTTTTTACCAGCTCAAAAAAAATTAAATACCTATACAATATACTTAGAATTGATAGCTGATACGGTGGGTTAATTATTTGCCATATTTTCTGACCCACCGTGTATATTATATGATTGTTGGGTTGGTTTCATATTGTACAATAAGGTCTCCCTCCTGAATGACGGTGACGATGACGATGACGACTCTGACTATGGTGCTTGTCGGCAGATGGTTCGAGCCTCTGGTGGACCGCTGGCTGGCCGTCACCAAGACCATGGCGCTGCAGCGGGTGCGAGCGGCCGTGGAGCTCGGTAAGCAACACAAACACAACAGTCTTTCAACTTTCAGGAGGTTCCCGTCAACCACAATGGGGGCTATCGCGTGTGAATTTGCCACTAGAGGCGCTAGTGTCGCGTGAGGTCCAATAACATTCACTTTTCACTGGTTTTGGTGGGCTTCGTGACATAAATGATAATTTCTTTAATTAACCTGTTGAAAAGTGATCTCCTTCGTGAAATTATCGCAAATAGGGATTATTTGGCGATCAATGTGAACGCTTTAAAAAAAATTTAAATAAAATCCGAACAAAACGGAACTGCACAGCATTGCGGCATAGCTACTCGATATGATGATCGTTATTTATAATTAATAAACTTAATGAGATTCAAGATTTAAGACTTTGTTTCGGCGCCGATCTTATAAAGTCGCCTTTGACAGCTATATCTCTGGACCTTAGTCAACAGTGGCGCCAACTGGTGAGCAAAGAAACGATAGTCCCCATTCCCTTGCAAAATTTGACTCATCTACATAGCTCAGGTTCGTGGTTATGAAAGTTTTAACAAACACACTAATAAGTATACTTATTATGTTTTTTTTTACTAACACTTACTAACACTAATCGATAATTAAGCGCTCAAAAGGCGTATTCAATAGGAAAAAACTCTATTTGAAAGAGAAACACTATACTTGGAAAACAAGTTTTAAATAATCAATACTACTTACAATCTACAACAATAGTACATTATTGCAGAGGCCGCCAAGTAGCGCATTGCCGGACGAGTCAGTTAGAAGGCTGAGCGAAGCGAAGCCTTCTATTAGTACGAGTCCGGCAATCGTAATTGCGGCCGAGGTATATATAATGCTTTTCTCAAACAGCGAGGAAATACGTAAGGTCAGTACGCCAGGATGGGGTAAGTGCGCCTAACATAAATATATCGAAACCTATAAATTAAATATTACTCAACTTGTAGTTGGCTGTTTACAAGGCATAGGGGTGAAATAAATTTAGGCGCACTTACCCCACATCAGTATTTACTACTTCCATGATCGTGGATGATTTGGCCATGGAAGTTGTACTTATTACCTCCATGGATTTGTCAGTTTCGGGGCAAGTGCGCCAGGATGGGGTAAGTGCGCCTAACATAAATATATCGAAACCTATAAATATTACTCAACTAGTAGTTAGCTGTTTACAAGGCATAGGGGCGAAATAAATTTAGGCGCACTTACCCCACATTAGTATTTACTACTTCCATGATCGTGGATGATTTGGCCATGGAAGTTGTACTTATTACCTCCATGGATTTGTCAGTTTCTCTACAGAGGCGTCTCAAATAGCAAGCGAATTAAAAAAAGCCACTACTACTACTACCACAGCCTATTTGCGTCCCACTGCTGGGCACAGGCCTCCTCTCATCACGAGAGGGTTTGGGCTATAGTCCCCACGCGGGCCCAGTGCGGCATTGGGGGAAAAAAACACACACACGACAATAATGTTTTTGCTGGCCAAGGCCGGCAACGGACAGCCTCGCGTCTTCTTTTTTTGAAAGTAACACGAACATTTCCGAGCATGTTTGAGAAAACAAGTTTTGACCTAAATTCCAGATTCTCAAGAAACAATCTGAAGCTTCAGAAAACAATAATAACTACCATTGTCTGAATTTAAGCAACTAAATAAGCTTAACCGAGCTTAATTAAAGAGCTTTGGCTGGAGTCAACGGCCGAGAGAGATCTTCTACTATCTAAAGTCCCGCGCCTTCACATTTCAAAACGCTTCAATTTTGTTATTATTATTTAAAAAGCACCACCAACACTCTCAACGCATAGTTCACGGCTGTCTCAGCAGGCACACATGTGTTAAGAGTGTTGGTGGTGCTTTTTAAATACATTGAAGCGTTTTGAAATGTGAAGGCGCGGGACTTTAGATAGTAGAAGATCTCTAACCCAATTAATATCCACTTTGTAGTCCGACGTTGTCCTTGACTGAAATCCTGTGTAACAGACTACGTCATTCCTTGTCGTTGTATACATGTATACATCATTACTTAGGGTGAGTTGATTCATGCATAGTTGACGGACTGCTGGTCATTAAATATGGCCGTCGAGCTGTCATTCCATACAGAAACGTCATTTTATCCCATGGTAAAATATTTAACGTTAACTTTAGCGGACGGTTTGAATCAACTCACCCTTATAGTACTCCAATAACCAATCATAAATTAGGACTTTACGTTCCCTTTGATGTATAAATAAGTTTTTTTATGTAAAAAGATTGACAAACAGGCAGACGGCCCACCTGCTGGTAAGTGGTCACCGCCGCCTAGACATTTGTAACATGCAGAGGCGTCACCAATGCGTTGCTGATCTCGAAAGGGGAGGAAGATAGGACGTATGGGATAAGCGAGGATAGAGGACATGGGATTAGGGAAAATGGAATATAGAAGAATAATGAGAGGCCCCTGGTCTTCTCACTCACCGTACGAAAGGCAATAGCAAACTATTACTTCACGCCGATATTCTGTGAGAGTGTGGTACTTCCCTGGACGAGCCGGCCCGATTCCATTCAAAAGATAATATTGAGTGAAACAGTGCTATAGATAGCACTAGATAAAATGTAGTGCTTCTCATCGACAAGTTAAGGTAGATTCTTAATACCGTAAAGTGGGGCTATTTGGCACGATTTTTGGACTAAAACCTTAATAACTCCATATTTTATGTGTTTATGAAACGTTTAATATTTTTTCTCAAACATGCTCGGAAATGTTCGTGTTACTTTCAAAAAAAGAAGACGCGAGGCTGTCCATTGCCGGCCTTGGCCAGCAAAAACATTATTGTCGTGTGTGGTTTTTTTTAATTCGCTTGCAATTTGAGACACGTCTGTAGAGAAACTGACAAATCCATGGAGGTAATAAGTACAACTTCCATGGCCAAATCATCCACGATCATGGAAGTAGTAAATACTGATGTGGGGTAAGTGCGCCTAAATTTAGTTCGCCCCTATGCCTTGTAAACAGCTAACTACTAGTTGAGTAATATTTATAGGTTTCGATATATCTATGTTAGGCGCACTTACCCCATCCTGGCGCACTTGCCCCAAAACTGACAAATCCATGGAGGTAATAAGTACAACTTCCATGGCCAAATCATCCACGATCATGGAAGTAGTAAATACTGATGTGGGGTAAGTGCGCCTAAATTTATTTCGCCCCTATGCTTTGTAAACAGCCAACTACTAGTTGTGTAATATTTATAGGTTTCGATATATTTATAAGGCGCACATATAAGGCGCACTTACCCCATCCTGGCGCACTTGCCCCGACTGACCTTACGTATTTCCTCGCTGTTTGAGAAAAGCATTATATATACCTCGGCCGCAATTGCGATTGCCGGACTCGTACTAATAGAAGGCTTCGCTTCGCTCAGCCTTCTAACTGACTCGTCCGGCAATGCGCTACTTGGCGGCCTCTGCAATAATGTACTATTAATAGATAAAACGCATTATCCTTCATCATTCTATACAACACACGTGTCTTAATTGTTAACACAGGACGAGTATTTTTTTTTTAAAGAGGCGTCCTAAGTAGCCTCGTGGATGGGGCTTTATAGGAATCGAGGGGTGTCGAACTAGTTTTCGCTGTATTTTGAAGCTTGTGTTGTTTTAAACATAACTAAGAGTATTTGAGACGCTTCTATAACGACCGCCGAAGGTATTAAAAGCAGTTCAACCATATTTTAGGGATTTTTTTCGGGACAAAAAAAATCACGAAGTTGTGTATACAAAACCAAAATGTATTAAAATCTTTCTGAACATGTAACAGGCTTTTAAATAACTGTAGCTACATTTTTTTAACTGAAAATGTACTCTATTATGTAGACATTAATTTCCCGTCCTTGATAACAGTAAATCAACTATAAAACAAATAAAAAAAAATATATTACTTCCAAGTCATTTTTTGGTACAATTTCTTAGGTTTAATTGTTCTTTCCTTATTTATGTAACAACTAAAACTAATCAACATAGCATAATTAGCAGTATTAAAACAGTCTTAACTATCACAAAGCGAATGTTCCATTCCTTTTCAAATAAACGTAATATAATGAGATTCTTTTTTTTCATTTTTCTAAAGCTGGATAATGCTTCTTCGCTATATGTCGTGTAGGGTGGAATTTTTTTGCGAATCATTCCGGCAATTGCGGTATCTTCTGGCGTAATTTCGCACCATGGTTCTGTTAAAAAAAAGATGGTCAACCTAACTTTGATACAGTAATGTGTGTATGAGGATATTTGGTATACTAGGAACCAAATAACCCCAAAATCCGTCCCAAATAGCCCCCTCTAAGAAAATGGTTAAAATCTAATTCAAAATAAACCGTTAAAATTAAGCGGCATAGCTTAAAAAACTCCTGAGAATATGTACATTTAGGTAATTATAGTAAAAAAAATCTTACCCTACACCCAACCGAGATCCAGGTGAAAGTACGACACTAATTTTTTGCACAGTTTTTCCACGGTCACAAAAAATATTTTTTACGAGCCCTCGTGCGCACTCTACGGCGTCACCGCGACGCCTAACCAACTTCACATTAGTCTTAGCGTTGCCAGACGAAGATTCTATGTTTCTACTATTGTCATGACAAAAAATATAGGGACTCAAAACTTATAATTTGGCTTGTCCCAAATAGCATCGTGGATCTTAAATAGCCCCACTTTACGGTACGTTCTTAAATTGCAAACAATGATTATTTCATTCAATGAGTACTTTGGTACATTTGTGAATTTTCTGCCAATCTTGTTTTCTGACAAAGTATAAGCCTTGTTTAATAGACCGGGAGATACTGACACAGAATTCCGAACTATTTGTACCAGGCTGGCGAGTCTACAGGGGTATAATTACGTAATGACGAAAAGGAAAATTATGGTCATAGCGCCAGCACCGGGGGCCCAATCGCGTGAGCGTTAATCGAACGTGTCGCATAAATTACGAAAGTCGAACGATTTGTACCACAATAAATCTTGTATTTTCCGATAGGCGATGAAAAACGAAGTAAGCGATCGCGTAATGCCATACTTCTCCGGCGCGGCCTACATCCCGCCATACCGATGAAAACATGTTAATTAAAAAACAAAAATTGAACCATTTTTACCAGGCTAATTTTTGCATGGATAATCATCGTCGAGTAGCCATTCACGAAAATCACCATGCCATACTTTTCCGACGGGGCCAAATAGCCGCCATAGCGCTCCAAAGATGTATTTTTTTTTTATCTTGCAGAACGATTTGTACCACCCTATATATTTTTTACTCGTTCTTTGTATGATCATAAATAGAAGTCTGAATGCCATACCTGTAGGAGGTGGCCTGTGTGTACAATATTTTTTAGAAATTGTAAGATTTTATGCGTAATTCGAACGATTTCTACCAGTATGGCACTATTATTTTCCGTAAATGTGAGGTTCAAAGAACATAAATACAAAATTTCAAACACGTATGTGGCGGCCATGTTGTTTTATATCCAGATGCTATATTGAGAAATATACTATCATCGTCTATATAGGCACATAACTTTTCCATTACTGGCTGACTGATAAGAGCGCACAACCAAATAATTTGGAGTGTATGTTGAAACAGGACACTTACACAGTTTAATATTTAAGTCGGCCCGGTGAACTTCGTTTCACCATGGATTCCAATACAAAGTTATTGTCTATTTTTTAGCCGTTCCCTTAGACTTTCTTGATTTTTTTAACGAACTGATTAGGTAAGTACAATGATGTCATACTGTACCAAATTTTACCCTCAAAACGTGTCAAAAAAACAAGTTTTTCAAGTATGGCACCACTTTTTTTCCTATACTAGAAGTATGGCAAACATAATAACGGTCACATTGTATCATATACTTGTCAAAAATATAAATGCCATACTGGTACAATTCGTTTAAAAAAATCTTACATCTTTGCTCAAGTATGAGTGTCTTCCGCCCCATTGGGTACAATATGGGATATTATTTTAGGTCTAATTGTATCCAAAGGAACAGAATATAATGAAGACATGCTGTAAACAATCATTTTACGTATTGTACAGTCGCAATTTGAAACCGTTTCGAATAAATAAGTTTTTCGAGTACGGCACCACTTTTCCCCCCTACTAGAAGTATGGCAACTATAATAACATTGTGTAATATACTTTCCAAAAATTAAAATACCATACTGGTACAAATCGTTCTGCAAAATGAAAAAAAAATTACATCTTTGGAGCGGTATAGCGGCCATTTGGCCCCGTCGGAAAAGTATGGCATAGTGATTTTCGTGAATGGCTACTCAACGATGATTATCCGTGCAAAAATTAGCCTGGTACAAATGGTTAAATTTTTGGTTTTTAATTAACATGTTTTCGTCGGTATGGCGGGATGTAGAAGTATGGCATTACGCGATTGCCTACTTCGTTTTTCATCGACTATCGGAAAATACAAGATTTTTTGTGGTACAAATCGTTCGACTTTCGTAATTTATGCGACACGTTCAATTAACGCTCACGCGATTGGGCCCCCGGTGCTGGCGCTATGACCATGATTTTCCTTTTCGTCATTACGTAATTATACCCCTGTATACTCGCCAGCCTGGTACAAATGGTTCAGAATTCTGTGTCAGCATCTTCCGGTCTATAAGAAAAAGTACAAATAAGCGAACTTTTTGTAAAGTTCACGCTAAATTCAAACATGGTATCGTTAAAACTTCGCTAAAGAGAAATTTATACTTTGTAAATTGTCTGTTCGGATTATTGTTCGTATTGCCGCGTAGTTGAACCCGAGCGTGTGCTCCGAACGCGAATTTAATTGCACGCCGATGTAGCAGGAAACCTTCATTCTGTCAGTGCCTCTTTTCGGAAAGTTTACCAAGAAAATTAGCATAGCCTTATTATAAATTGTATGAGCTTTCCAAAATTTAGTATCTTTAAAATAGATTATGATTTCAGAATTTCGATATTTTACATCCACCCACACTCGATGATTCTTAGAGCTATGTTATCATGAAAATGAAAATGAAAATGAAAATATTTATTCAGCAAATAGGCCACATCTGGGCACTTTTACACGTCACTTTTAAATGAATTTAACAGAAATGAATTTACCAGCGCTTCCTAGACCCATTGCTTGAGAAGAAACGCCGCAACAAACTCAGCAGAAGGCATTTTTTCATAATTTAAACATATAGACTTACATTACATTTACATTAATATGTATAAAAATACATATAAACGGTGAGTCAGAAAATATGGCAAATAATGAACCCACAGTATCGGCTATCGATTCTAAGTATATTGTATAGGTCTTTAATTTTTTTTGACTTGGAAAAAAAAAGTTGTATATAGGATTGGTTGTGTGAGCGACTCCTGAATCCTATACAAAATGTTTTTTTTTACCAACTCAAAAAAAATTAACGACCTATACAATATACTTAGAATCGATAGCCGATACTGTGGGTTAATTATTTGCCATATTTTCTGACCCACCATGTATAGGTACATACTAAAATTACATTTAAGGTTAAAATTACATGTATAGTCCCTAACTTAAACTTAAATCTAAGATCTTAGAGATGGTCTTATGTTAGGTACAAATTAATGAAAATATTAATTAGTGGCAGTACTTAACTAAATATGTATAACTAAAAATAATAATTTAAAAAAAAACGCAAATGTTTAGAGATTGTATACGTCTCTAGGTATCCTAAAATTGTACACAGCTTTAAAGTTGTACATGCTTAGTTAAATTCAAAATATATTTCGTTCAAAACGAGACAAAAATTCATAGTCAAACTCATAGATTCACTTAATGTTGAAGGTTACAAAATTACCCTAGGCTTTTTCCGCAGGGCAGGATTACTCCTCTCCTCCGTTTACGGTTATGTATACATATTTTTGCATTCAACTGTACGTGCTAATAACATCGAATGGGGGCTATCGCTTGTGAATTTGCCACTAGAGGCGCTAGTGTCGCGTGAGGTCCAATTCACTTTTCACTGGTTTTGGCGGGCTTGGTGACATCAATGATAATTTCTTTAATTAAACTGTTGAAAAGTGATCTCCTTCGTGAAATTATCGCAAATATGGATTATTTGGCGATCAATGTGAACGCTTTGAAAAAAAAAACCGAACAAAACGGAACTCGATATGATGATAGTTATTTATAATTAATAAACTTAATGAGATTCAAGATTTAAAACTTTGTTTCGGTGCCGATCTTATAAAGTCGCCTTTGACAGCTATGCCTCTGGACCTTAGTCAACAGTGACGCCAACTGGTGAGCAAAGAAACGACAGTCTCCATTCGAACTCAAAAGAAATGTACTTATACGTTTTCGTATTCAAATCTAAGTAGCAAATCCAGTTGGATACAACGACACCTGACTTCACATTTTATGCGAGTTCTTAGCTCAGAGTTCCCTTAAAGTATATCTTAAGAAGTAAGTAGTTTTATTTCTAAAAGAGGATAAATATCCTGACACATAAACACGAGTTATGGGAGTTCATAAAGGTTTATGTATATGAAAAATATGTATCATGCTGGTAACATATACATCTACTGGGTATAAATTATTCAACTACTAGTTGGCCCGGTGAACATCGTATTTCCCATACAAAATTATTCATCTTTTTTTAGGTGTTCCCGATTAATTTTCCCCGTTTTTCTTTCTCCCTAAACCTTTCCTGAATCACAGGGAATAAAACAAAAAAATAATGAGCTAAATCGGCCCAGAAGTTCTCGAGCCTTAGCCAGGTTAACACACGGCGATTCATTTATATATATATATAAGAAGATGTAATAAGAATACTGGTTGTTACATACCATTTTCCAACAATGTACCTATAAGTATGGAAAATATTTACGGGAAAGTTTTACACGTTTTAAATATACTTACGCCATCCCATGATACCTTTTAAGCAATCACACCACGAAATAATGTTGCCAGATGTTGGCTACCGACTCACAGGGTTTTTTCTAACTAATTCGCTATTTAAAACCAACCAACCGTATAATTTTACTTGGCTCGATCATAATCTCATGCAAAACCATGGAGCTAGCAGCTATCAAAACATTGCCGACACTGGGACGGACATAATCGATATACCTCTAGTATTCTCTTAGATTTGAAGAAATTGCAACGTATTGAGGGGAGAAAAGAGTCGGTTTCAAATGGGAAACGAAGGTTCACACCCCGTGGTCGGGTCAGCCATAAGATAACCATCACAATCTAAATGGTGTAAAAACACGAAAGCCTTTACTGCCAGTGGTCAACAATGAACGGTGGAATTGAAAAGCAGGACTATGGGAGGAATTTGTGTTTATCATAAAAGTAAAATAAGGTGATGACCTATTTTACTTTTATGATGCTCTTGCCCGAAGTTTCGCCCACGCCACGTGGAATTTGTCTATCGCGTTCCCGCTGGATCTATGCATTTTCCGGGATAAAAAATAGTATATATCCTTTCCCGGGACTCAGACTGTCTCCTTACCAAATTTATCAAAATCGGTCCAGCAGTTTAAGGGTGAAGATGTAACAGACAGGCAGTGTTACTTTCGCATTTATAATATAAAGGGATTCAGTCTCGTAGTCTGTTAGATAAGAAACAAACGTGTCGAATTCTTCATTCCTGAAAGAACGATAAAAGAATAAGGCGGGAAACCATTTTCCGTTAGTATATTGCACACCCTACGTCTGATAAAAGAACTGTTTGATAACGTTTTCCATTTCACTGTGCAAGTATAGACATAGGCCGAGTAATTAAATTTAATACTTCCATAGGAGTTTAACGAAAACGTATTAAATATAATTATATCTAATTGCGCTGGGCAGAATGTAATATTAAATTGCTTTGAAAATAAAAATAGCGAAATCACGTGTGCTGAATTAATTTAATTATCCAAATTTATTTTCCATTAAGCTCTTTCGGTGTCAGTTTAATTACAAAATTAAATTTCTGATGTCGAGTAAACACACTGAAACCCAATTGGTGTTTTCTATAATTATTTTAGAAAAGTTTTAATTGCTTGAATGAAATGGCGAACGTGAGGTTCTTTTATAAAAAGGTTTTGTACAATAGAGCGTCGTTGTTAATAAATAGTAGATTGTACAACAAGAGCATAAAACAATCCATTTTACCCGAGATTTACAGATATACACACGAGCCGAGAGGCGAGGGTGTATAGTAAGTCAAGGGGAAAATGGGTTTTATGCTCGTGTTTTACACTCTGCTTTTCACTTCGACTGCGAGGAAATTAAATATTCTTAAAAAGAACACATTCCGCAAATGGCTTGGATTTTGCGGCAATATATTTTCAACTAATTTTTTAGCGTTTTTCTCCATCGTAGTATTATTCGGTGAAAGCACTATTTCATCATCACTACTCGATGATGACATCTTTGAAATTAGAATCAACGAAATTGAAAGAAATAAAAATAAAAAAATCTCAACGCACCAATTTTTACCAATTCAGAACAAAGAATGAATTTCCGACATTTCATTTTTCTTTTTTAATTTTCAGCAATGTGACGTTTGACTTAAGTCACGCCCCGTGTAAATGCCATGGTTATGTTTTTTTTGTTTCATTTTCAGGAATACACACACCTTTTCATCGTTAAATTTTTAATTATTAATTTGATAAATCAAACTAATATTTTAAAATAGAGAATATAAAGAATAAATCACAAGAAAAAGCATGTTTCATGTATAAGATTATATGAAGCTTAAAAGTGTATGTGGCTGTATGCCCTCATCTCCTTAGTCTTAAACGAAAATTTTACTTTATGCTCTAGAGCCTAAAATTCAATTTTATGCAGCCTTCTGTCAGCCTAAAGTACAACTTTACGAGCAAGAGAAATGAAAATTACATTTTAGATGGTTTTTAAGGTTTCGTGGTTGACGTAATATGACTCGCATATAATTAATAAAATTAAAGAAGCGTCAAAAAGATTTTGTAATCGCATTAAAAATATTTCGGCGAAGC
This sequence comes from Aethes cnicana, assembly GCA_963971205.1. NCBI lineage: Eukaryota > Metazoa > Arthropoda > Insecta > Lepidoptera > Tortricidae > Aethes > Aethes cnicana. The sequence goes on from OZ020285.1 coordinate 6,611,821, forward strand.
AGTAAACCACCAGTAAACAGAGGCCGCTTTTTAGCAAAGTTGACGTGAAACTTTACCCTTGTTTCTGAGGATGCCTTAAAAATACAGCTTTCTAAAACGGAAAATCCTCTCGATTAACAATACAAAGCGAATTCCACAATGATGCCGAGATATTAGCATATTTGCGTGACGGCAGTTTAGGTTATTTCATTTCAGATACCGCCGCGACTATGCTAACCATTCCGTTATAACGTGACGTTGGGAGCTGCTATTTATTTTCAGATTTGTCCTGAGACGGCTGCTTATTGTTTTGAATATAAATTAAGTCCCGGCGCCTTTATCGCGACACACAAATTTAATTAGTAGTCTATCGCCGACGATGTATCCGTCTCAATTAGCCCTACGTGAGGCCGCTTTTGATAACAACAAACCATTGTGTGGGAGCTGCTCAGTAAACTCGACCGCTTATTTGAATGTACGGTTTTAAAATACTTACAAATAATTGTGTAATCTAAGCTAAGAGTATGTTAGATATAAGGTAACGGCACTATTCATGGACAGGGCTCCAGCAAAGATGGACACTTGCACGTTTATGCCATAAGCAATAAGGTCACAGATGACCTGTCCATGACTGGACTTAAGTTTGTCCAAGACTGGCATTTCCCTTACTCCGATTACTATTATTAGGTATCTAACGTGGAAGATTGTTGGTCTTTAGCATACCTGAAATAAATATTCAAAGAAAATACATGAAGCATCTAAAACAGTTGCCCAGTTACTCGTAAGAAAAACAATTCAGTGAAATCATTCTGCCGCTACGGGGCTACGGCCTACGGCGTAGCGGTGAGAAACACGTTCGTAGGCCGTAGCGCGTAGACGTGTGAGCCGGGCCATTGTTATTGCACGTGTAGGTAATTCGCCCCTTCCTGTGATTATGTATTTTAACGTTTATTAATGTACCTAACGTTGCTTTTAATTTTCAGAAATACCTCAGTCTTCAGAAATACTTTAATTTAAGTTATTTTTACTTTCCTGCGAGATGACTAGTACGTAATTTCACTATTCTTTTATTTTTTATCATAGTGTTGACTTGTATTTCATATCGAAATACGGATTTCCTAACTATTTATCTCACATACGATTAAAGTTAGTCGGGACTAGAGCGCTACCCCGGGATAAGATATGCGCCCATACTATAAATAGGTATCCTACAAACATAAATCAATGCCATACCGCATCACACTATTACCTCTGTTCATAAGGTCGAACAATTAATTTAGTCGAACTTACGCCGCTGGCATACTCGCCCTTACTGACCTTAAGAGTCAGCAGTACGCACGGCGTTTCTCGACTATTCATACAAACGGCTTTTATTCCCAAATGACTAAACAGACTGACTCTAAATTATACACATAATAAAATCATTATTGCGAGTGTCCAACACAAGTACAAGTCGAAGTAAAATAATACACAATTAAATTACAACCAGAATACTGTGGAGGCTTTTTTATGGAGGAAACTAAAATGGTTCTAGTTTCTTTGTTATTCAATTTATTATAATCAAATTATATTTGAGACACTAATATCTTTACACCAGTAATACTTGTAAAATTAGGTGCTAATCTGATAACTTGATAAGTAGTTAGCGAAATAAAACGCAACTACTTTTATCGAAAAGGGACCGTCATTAGTCTTAACAGATTTAAATCCCGTTAATATTCAAAGCACGCTTTATGGGATGGCTTTATCTTCTGGTATGTGTTGTTTTGTTAACTTTAATGGTGTTTGTTTGTCCGCAGACCGGATGGTGGAGGGCGAGCACATCGTGAAGCACAGCACGTCTTCTGTGGATACCGCCGCGTGGTAATAAATCACTACCTACATTTATACCTTCGATTGGTGTTCAATTCTCCTCGGGGCTTTTGAAAGGTCTCACTGAGCAAATCCATACTAATAATAGAAATACGAAGCTAGGTAATATAAAGTATGGTATATTACAACCATATAATTTTCTTCAATAATAATACAACACATGAATGTGATACAAAAACAAAAATTGTAAAATGTGAATTCACATAAATTATAAATGCATTTTATTAAGCGCCAATAGTTTATCGGGGTGTCCTCGTAGCAAACCGAATCATTTTTCAGTATATACGTAACTCTTTACCTACGTACAGGTTTACACAACTTAGAAGGCGCGTCGATTAAGAAGTAATAGACTCTGAGTCAATGGCTTCAGTGCTTCGCCACGCGCCTTCTAAGTTGTGTCGTACTATACCTAATAGTGTGGCGTTTGTGTTCCCCAGTTCCTATAATTTTGGTGTATTCATGTTCAAGTCTATAGTGAGTAGGCATCTTATGGTTAAGCGTGATTCCCCTTGGACCCTTATCATCACTTTTGTCAGGTGCGATTAGGAGCAAACGCCAGCCCATTTGCAATAAAAAAATACACAAAATATAAGTACTTGTAAAAAAATTGGTTGTCTGTAAAGTCGGTTTACGGACGATAATTTTACGTGATAACGTTATGCTTAGGCCGATCTCTCTATCGCTTGTTCCGCGCTCTCACTTGAGCGCTTGGCTCAGACGGAACGTTACTACTGCGTCATGTTTTTTAGTGTGCGCAGCCGGTGTTCATCGATTTATAAGACGTTATCACGACAAAATACATAAACTCAAGCCCGTCTCCCGTTGGGGTAGGCAGTGACCACAGAACGCCACCAGCTTCAATCCAAGCATATCTCCCTCGCTTCCTCCACAGGCAAAATAAAATTAAAAAGCAAACAGACGATATGTCAGTATTTATTTATTTAAACTTTTTTGCACATTAGTAAAAACGAATACAAAAGGCGAACTTAATGCCATAAGGCATTCTCTACGAGTTAAACCTTTGGGCAAAGTAGAAATTGTTGTAGTGGCAGTATGTTTGTACCGCGTGATGCCTGACATACCCGACGATCTGCTTTTGCAATTTTCTTTCTGTGTATCCATGTACGGGATTGGAAACCGACTGGAGCACTAAAAAACTGGAACCATGAAGGCCGAGTTCATTATTGACTTTTTAATCTCGGTTTTTTACAGGGCAACAATATCCAGTTCTTTTTGTGTAGGTAGATACTTATAACACCTTTACTTTTTATTATCGTGTGTAAATTCAACAGTGTCAACCATTATTAAGTATGTTTATTAGTGAGCATATTCGGCCAAACATTACAAGTTTGCGCGTCACTCGATCTAACAGTTTGTCTACATGAGTGCTCAAAGGTATGTAATGTTATGGTATCTTTATACTAATTAGAAGCATAATAATATGTGTAAAACGTCGGCCTTAGTAAAGTTTTTTTATATTTTAATTCCTTTTTATTTGTTGATGAAATAATGTGATACCTTCAAAGGAATTCTATTAACCGCTTCTTTCTAGTTAATCGTTTTTTTCAATATTATTCAAATGAAATTAATGCAATGAATGCCATTTCATCTTTTTTTATTGGTACAGTATGTACCTACGTGTAATATATGTAGTACATCACTACATAGTATAAAACAAAGTCGCTTTCTATGTCCCTATTGCCCTATGTATGCTTAAATATTTAAAACTACGCAACGGATTTTGATGCGGTTTTTTTATAGATAGAGTGATTTAAGAGGAAGGTTTTAGTATATAATTTATTATAGTTTAACACTCCATTCCCACGGGAACGCTATAACCGAATTCCACGCGGACGAAGTCGCGGGCAGAAGCTAGTTTAATATAAAGGTATTATTTAATACCCACGACACGGACGTACAAAAAATAGACCTAGCTCCTAGCTCAATATTGTTTGATGAATATGAAATCGAAACGAATGCGAACAATTTTTGATTTTGCCATCAAATATAGTAGGATAAGAAAACCACTCAAAAAGAAAATAATCTATTACAGTACAGTGCCAAACACAAATACAGTTTCAAATTATAAAAGTCATGGCTTATTATAAGTAATACGCCATCTTGGTTTTCTATTAGTCATAAGCAACCGAGATTGTTTTGATTCAACAATTACTCTGCAGATGATATGGAAATGAAAAGCAAGTTTCATTCTCTAGTAATTTCAAGTTCAACGACTGAATTCAATCAAATAGTAGTCAAAACAATATTATGACGTTATTTAATCTGAGCGGGGTCGTAAAGCGTTGAAAGTCGCCAGCCCAATTATGCCAACGAATCAATATTCTTTCATCGTTTTGAGACTAATCGCTGCGGTCGTTCGGACTACGATCTCGACTCTTACGCAAAATATTAAACCTTTCAAGTTATTAATAATTAATTGAAGAGCATTATTGTTATGATTTTCGATTTAGCTTAAACTAAAAATTAACTAAGAACTGTTTGCCTTTCCAGATCATGTACGAATTATGCTATGTATCACAATCGAGGTTTTTTTCTTAGAACTACCGATTTTTCGTGAAAATACTGAATTAATTTTAGACTTTGTTACCTAGAATTCTACATCTGCTTATGTCGGCTAAATTGTTTGTCTTTATTTAAAATTTATAGTCGTTGAAAATACCTAGAGGAAGCATTATAAATGTGAAATAGGATATTAAAATTAATAAAAGAGATACGTCATACGTTTCTTGCTTTTTTAAATATAGACACCTGGGGATGCAGACATATTGACGTCCTCCCTGTTCCTTGAAGGTGTTCAATAAGGTATATTGTATTGCATAGATGTCTGCCGTATGGATTGCCATACGGTTACATGATTCAATTTCATGTTAGTCGCATCTAACTTGACCTTTATGATGCTATTGAATAGTTAGAATAGGTACAATCGTGCGGAAGGCTGCCCTCTCAGATAGGCGCAGGTAAGGTACCTCGTACCGGGGCGGACTAATTGGCAATTATCCGAACACTACCTATCAGATATAGGTATATACAGGGGTTAAGATGCGTTAAAAGGGTCTATATTGACTGACATAACATCGAAGTTCCGATTTTCACAAGTCATTATGTTTTGGGTAATAATTATTGTAAGTCATAATGCCGTTAGTAATAATATAAAAAGCCATAAAAACGAATTACCTAATTTCGTAAGGCATAATAGTCGTGGGTCAGAACTATCATTAGTCATACCAATCAGTACCCAAAACTATCATTGGTCTTATGACCAATGATAGTTCTTACATTACATTATTGTAATTGATCCTAAAATTTTCTGAAATAACGTTTGATGTGAATTTTTACATTAGTCATAAAACTTATTAGAGATAATTATTCATAGCGTAGAAATATATTACCATAATAGACATTACAGGCTGTTTCATTGGTCATTACTTCTATGCACATTGAGGGTTTTTTTTACAATTACTCCCTATTATTTGCTATCATCAATTCGTTTCTGTAAATATTCATACTCTAACCTAACCTAACCTAAATGTTTCGTCTGTCGCAGTATTTCATTCTAATGAATATTTTTTTAATCTAATAAAGTCGTCATGCCTACCAATAAAAAGCCCAGTGCGTATAAGGCTATAAAACAATATGATCTAAAACAGTTATGACTTAAAAGCTTATGATTTATTAAGTTTCTGATAATAAACAATATATGTCTTCAGATATTATGGATATCAATATTATGACTAACGATGTGTATTACACTTGATATTATGACTCCTGAACGTTAGGAGTATCTCAAGTTATGTTTATGATTATTATGACTAAAAGTACTTATTTCCATAAATTTTATGACTAACATTTTCTGACTAACGAAATTAGGCCCTACAATTTTATGGGAAACAAGGGGATCCCGCGTTAAAATCGAAAACCTTATCAATTGATAATATAAAACGTTTCTCACTTTCAAGTCTTTCATAGATAGGAATGATTTTTACTTCAAAAATTCTTAATTTTAGAATATAGAGAATTTTAGAAGAAAATATGTAGAAATCATTATTAAGTAGGTAAGAGATTGGTTCTGAATACATCATGTGAGTTGGACCTGTGTAATGTAATTCTTTGGTAACGGCAATTCTATTGGTACAGGTGGAATATTTACTTTCTTACGACTTCTAAACATGTTCCATGATTCATCAAAACAAATACTAACTGTGCGATAACAAGTTAATGATAACGGCCACGGAATATGCTATAAATCTTCGTTTGTGTTGGTAATGAATGTTTCACGGCACCTTTCAAACGAAGCTAGTTGCTGAACTCGTCACCCAACCTTCCGTTATTGTGAATATAGTGTAATAATATTATAAAGAAGAAAGATTTGTTTATTTCTAATGCATACATTCGAATGAATCGATTTTAGATATTCTTATATGGGTAGATAGTTACATAGGTATCTTGACCCTTTATTTCAATACTAGTTGTGCCCCGCAACTTCGTCTGCGTGGAATATAAAATTGACGATAATCCGTTTTTAATACATAGCTTATATGTAGCCGAACGATTTTCTATCTACCTTTGAAAACTGCATTCAAATCGGTTCAGTAGTTCCGGAGATTAACTAAAGGATATATATAGATGATCTCATCTGCAATTAAAAGGGCTGTGCTCGGTATATTGCTATTGGAAAAAAGGAAAATTAATGGATCTGAGAAAAGGCTCGTGTTGGAGACGTTGTCAGGAACTTTTTACAGCAGAAGTGGAGATGGGCGGACACATAGCCATAATGGGCCATTCAAAGTGGCAAATACCTACCTGGGGTGGAGGCCGTCCCGCGATGAGATGGACGGATGACAATGTTCGGCACAAACTGGATGTAGGTGGCAACAATGGAAGTAGTAAAAACCGGCCAAGTGCGTGTCGGGCCACGCGCAAAGTATAGGGTTCCGAAGTTGACGATGGCCACAGTACCTTTCTAAGACTAATTAGCATCTAGCTAGCCTGTGGTATGACGTGCCCGCCCGACGCCCCTGCCGCTCGAGAAATCATTGGTTTTTTAATAATTTCATAAGTTTGTACAGCCTACTTAGCTGTGATAGTTTTCCTTTCAACTACGTCATATATGCCACAACCGTGATTTTTTCAGCCATCCAAATACCACCATTTAGCTGGCAGGGGGGGGGGGACACGTGACTCTAACAAAAAATTGCACTTTAAAGCTTAATATTTCACAAACGCATCACTTAATCAAAAAATGGTTTTAACAAACCTACAATATTTTTTAAGACCTATTCAACGATATGCCGCACCATGGGATGCGCAAGAAAAAACATTACATCCCCACTTTACGAGTAGGGGAGGAACCCTATAAAAAAATATATTTCAAAATTTTATTGTACCACTTTGTCAGCGTAACTAATATGTATATTCATGCCAAATTACAGCTTTCTAGAACTAAGCATCTCCGAGCAATAGTGCGGACAGACGGACGGACGGACGGGCATGGCGAAACTATAAGGGTTCCTTGTGGACTTCGGAACCCTAAAAATTGCAGTAGGCATATCTCCTCAGTCGGATGACCGAAAGGTCGTAATGATAATGATGACGATGACAAGGCTTTATTCTATTCCAATGTTCCAAAAGGGGCAAAAGGCTCGGTACCTACGCGGGTTACACCGCGGGAGACGGCTTGTTGTTAATACATATATTTACGAACGATGGATTGTTTTGATCTTACTATTGAAGGCCATCCTTATATTCCTGCTCATTAGTTGGCGCCACTATCTAAAAGGTGTTGGCTCTCAATGTTCAAAGTTGGTCATTTCATATAATAGTATCAATGTTACTGTGACATTTAACGTTTCTGAGATCTCGGTGTTGCCAATTTAGCGTGTAATTTGACAAATAATGTGCTAAATTGGCAACATTGCGGCTCGTAGGACTCCAAACGCCTCTAGCAGCAAAATCACTATCGGTGACCCTCATTAAATTTAATCACTCCAAGTTTTATATATAAGTAACCTTCAGATTTCCGAAACAATGTCGATTATTTGCAAAGTGTAGAGAAATCTTATGTTAAATGTAGGTTTGAGCAGATAAATCTATGACATTCAGAAATAAACCTTTGAAGATCATAATTTAATCAAAGTATAATTCAATAACAAAGAAAGTCTTTCTTCGTCGAAATGTCATGTTTTTCTGATCTCCGTTTTTAGAATGAATATTTGATTCAGATTAAGTAGGTATATTCTGTTATGAAACTCTTGCATTACTGACAGACTCAGATCGTAAAAAGCTGAAATTTTGCATGTATAGGTTTCTTGGGGAAAATAAGGGATCACTGAGAAATTATTTAACGAAATTCTTACGGAGACGGAAAAGGGGACCCCCACGCAATTTATACCGCGGGGAACGGCTAGATAACATTACAAATGTGAAAAATTGTTCATGTTTATAATCCCGACTACTGGGCACAAGCCTCCTCTCATCAAGAGAGGGTAACTAACCCGAATGGTATTTTTTACGTTTATTTTTATGGCTAGGCCATTCATGCGATCTGCGGCAGTTACGAGCGTTTTGTTATTACATTTATTAAAACCACCATGAGTAACGCGTACCTATCAGGAAAACATGACGCCGCTGCTGGTCGAAGGTAGCCGTGGCCGAGCCGTAAAAGCTGTCTTCCGAACACCGTGGCAGACGGCAGACGGTAACAGCAGATAGCCAACGACACATGTCGTCAAGGCCGACGCCATTCCACAACACGACGACAATTGACGCGCGGCAGGTACCATCGGCTATTTGTTGTTCCCATCTGCCGTCTACCGCGGTACTCGAAGCTCTTACTTAATAAAATGTTATGGCGCCAGCCTCTACCACATGCGGCTAGTGTGGCGCGCGATCGGCGCCGTGGAGGAGGGCACGGGCGGCGGCGGGCTGCGGCTGCTCGAGGCGGCGTGCGCCACCGCACTGCACTACGCCGACCTGGTGCACGGCGCGCTCGCCGACCAGGGATACTACGACAACCATGGTGAGTGTACAGCCGTAGGTTGATGGTGCCAGTCTACTGCGTGCGGCTGGTGGAGGCTGCGCGCGCCACCGCTCTGCACTACGCCGACCTAGTGATGACAAATTGCTGATGGTTTCAAAAAGTTTCGAAACTGAAGTCGCGGATAAATACCCGGTGTCGATAGGAATCCAATTAGAATTAAGTTAGAGACTAGATACATCCCTTCAATGTAATTTTAGTACGTACCTATATGTATATTTTATACATGTAATGTAAATGTAAATTTTGTAACTATGTGGAAATTTTGAAAAAAGGTCTTCTGCTTGAGTTTGTTGCGGCGCTTCTTCTTAAGCAATGGGTCTAGGAAGCGCTGGTAAATTCTTTTTCTGACGTGTAAAAGTGCCCCTATGTAGACAATTTGCTGAATAAATGATTGAATTTGAATTGAATGGAGCGACGAACCAGTGAAGGGATGCATAGAACCGGTCTATGCATGCGTACTTTGAAAGAAACCCTTGTTCATCATTTGCAGAAATCTTTCGCCACTGCTTCCTTTCCTGACATACCTACGATGATGATCATCCTTCTAAGAGGTCTTCTTTACTGTCTTCGATATAAAAAGAGTTTTAGAGCTGACTTAGTTTTAATTTAAAGAAAATTGTCGTATTAATATCTTTCTTGTCTTTGATCTCATTTTGCATTTAGAAGACGTCTCGTCCTTAACATTCCCTTAATGGACGTCGTTATGACCTAGATTACAGGATAGGGTGCCTGATGCACGCCACTTAAAACCGAAATTGTGTACGGGAGAAAAGCGGATGATGGAACTTTTATAAGTCACACCTAATTTAGCTTTAGTGATTAGAATCAGAGATTTTTCGACGTGTTTTAACTTTTTTTTCCTTGCTATTTGTTTTTACTATTTCTACCTTACTTTTCAAACATCAGAATACCTAATATCTACTTAATTAATGCTCATGAGAGCTTTAAGAAACTTCAAGCGGGTTCGGCGTTTAAATAAACCTCAAGATTACTCTAAGTCGTGGATTACATGAGAACAATTTGTATGCAGGTCAGAACAAAACAACGGAGGAGATATGCACGATCGTGAACAACTTGGAGTACGTGCGGCGCTCGTTAGCGGAGTACGACGATGAACACATGTAAGTGCACGTTGGCAGGCGCTGGCCCGGCCACAGGCGACGGCGGGACAACCGTTCATAAACTTACAGGCATTGGATTATGATCGTCAAACAATAAATAAAAGTCATAATTGAAATACCACAATAAAATAAAATAATGCCAGAGGTCAAGGTCAAAATATACAGTAAAATAATACATAATAATAACAACAATAAACAAATAGTTAATAATTAAGTAAGTATACATCATAATAATCATAATCAAAACTTCATTGATGAGAACTATTAACTTAGTAGCTTTAGTGTATCGAAGTGATACATAGGTAGAGCCAAGCTTAGGTACATCAGGTATATTACACTGATCCGTAGGTATAATTCTGCTGTCCTAAATGTTTATATATTACTAGCTTCTGCCCGCGTGCAATTCGTTTCCCGCGTTCCCGCGGGAACTATGCCCTTTTCCGGGGTAACAAGTAGACTGTGTACTTTCCTGGGACCCCATGTATATTCATGCCAAATTTCATCTCGATCGGTCCAGCGGTTGAAGCATGACGAGGTAACAGTCAGACAAGAGTTATTTTCGCATTTATAATATTAATATGGATGCATTAGGTATGCAATTTCTATTGATAAAATTTACTTCAGATTTGGAAACTTTTCGAATAGAGTGTAAGGTCTAGGTATAATCTTCAGCCACATCATCACTTTCCATCGGGTGACAGTGTCATGCTGAAAATACAAACGAAAATATTGTTATTCGATTGTGAGAAGCACGTATTTCTTTTCTGCGCACCCTTTACCTAACTGAAATTAGCGGAGTTTCATTCAAAACTATAATGGATCCCGAGTACCAGATGTTAGTTCACTTTTTCTCGCCTTTAGCCCGCACTTAATCTGCCGGCCGACTCCCCGTGCGGGAAATGATCGACTCCGAGCCACTTATGGGTCCCGCCAAGGCATAATGGCTCTTATGGGCGCCCCCTAAAATCCACCCGACCCGTAGCCCCGTCTATAGACGCACCCGATTTAACACTCAAATGAACTGGTTTAATACAATTACATACATGACCAGTAATGATCTTAGGTATGTTTATAGGACACGGAATATAAAATAGAATTAAATAGCGTAGACATGGGTGGTTACGTAGACAAACGCTGTCTATTCATTATATTATATTTCTTCTTCTTCTTCTATATTAAAACTCTCTATTTTGAAGTCGTTATATCTCATAAATAAAGGAAAATAAAATTCTCTAATGCCGAGTTTGTAGCACTATTAAACGTCAATATCAGACAGCTCTAACTTTATTTCAACTCTCACATACAACGTGAAATGTAGATTTGAATACAGACATTTACAGAGATCAAGTTTCGGCGGTTGAGAAAGTTCAAACAAGCCGTCAGAGGTCCTAGACTCTAGGACCTAGCATATTTTTTTTTAATATTATATGCCTCTAGAATCCAGAGGCTAACAATATCGAAAGAAAATATGCTGCAATAGACAATAGCAATAGACGAAGTAAATTACTGTTTTTTCTAGCGACAGATGATCGATGAGCTTCACTAGTAGCTTCTACGTACCTAACAGCCTTAATTGCTTTTTGTCCGATCGATAATAACAATGAAACGGACAATTAGAAATGCAGTTAAAAGGCTTCTAAATGTATTTTGGTCGATGAGACCTGATGGTCTCGTCGACTATCGATATAGTAAATGTAATCAGTGGCGTGCACTCCATACAGACAAAAAGACACTGTCTACCCTACCCCAACGTTATCTAATTTGCTTTATTATGATACCTAATAGCTTCATTTACATATAACATATCAGTACATTACGCATTTACTTAAATTCTTAAATTACAAAACAGCTCCATCTATCGGGTCATCATCGTATCCTTTGTACTGTTCTGAACTCGATAGTTACATCCGAAGACAGTCGCAATTCAATACACTAGCGCCGCTACGCACCTTCAACGAGAAAGACGGACACTATTCTGTCTTCCGTCCGAAAACGTTCTTGCGTGCGTCATCATATTGCCAGTGTGCACGACGACAGCGCCAACTAACGGGAGGCGTATGAACTAAACGCACGCAAGCATACCGGCGGAGTTTAGACACGTCTTTTCGAAGCGCTTGCAGCATTTTGTATACGTATTGTTGTTGTAATTGACGTTTTTCTATTTATCTTTTTTGTTATTAAATAATATTTCGGCTGAAATGATGTTGTTTGGTTTGTTCTTGTGCTTTGAAAATATTGATACTAATAAACAGGAAAGTTTTTTACAATAAATATTTTTGTAAACTGCGATTATTTTAGTGGATGTGTGCATTTTCAAAACTTTCTTTTAGAAAGTTCTAATCGAATAAGGCCGGTGTAGGTACAAGATAACCCGAGTTTGAATACGAAATACTAATACTATTCTTGGCCCCCCGCCCGGGGTGCACTGATTATTCTGTTTCCATTGTTTAGGTACATGGATATTTGTATTGACTTAAGTATACGCCATTATTAATCGAAAAGATGAGAAAATATGCTGAATAAGTACCTATTTGGGAAGTCTAATATTACTTTATATTTTTGTTGTCTACCCTGTCTAAATCTCTGTGCACGCCACTGAATGTAATGAACGTTCCGAAGCTACAGTTCCATTTTTACACGGCATAGTAGTTAAAAGAATATTTTCATGCAAAGATCCCTCTACGGATCGATGAAGCATGATAAAAAATAAGAGAGTTTAGTCCGAAAGTTGGGCAACGTCGCAAATAGCTGTCAAATATTTTGCTGTTTTCATTAAATTTCTGAATATTACTGAATGAAAATATGAATTATCGCTTTATGGTTGAATAAAACATTAAGTATGGATTGCCACAGTTATCATAGGAACACGAAATTTTTAGTATTATGGAAAGTAATATCTTTTAAAATCTTTCCATCGCATTTTAATGTAATTTTATCATTTGAATGCCTAACCAACAAATATAAACGAGACGCGTCATTTAACCATAGAACGATATCATCCTTTTTAATTCAGCAATATTGAAAAATTAATAAAAACAGCGAAACATTTGACAGCTATATGCGACGTTGCCAACTTTCGGGATACACCCTTTTAAGACGATAGGTAGGTATATCACTCCTTTATCCTAATTGGTATCGAGTTCCTCAATGTACAGGCGTGTGTATAAGGATGTACAAACAAACCCGTCCGTACCTAAGTACTTATATTAATCATTGGCGGATGAAACCAGCCAGCGCGGACCCTATGAAACATACGTAAAATATAGCTAAGAGTCCCTCAAATGAGGGCCGTCGTATTCTTGCTCTCCAGTTGGCTTCACTGTTGTGTGAGGTTTGGCTGTCAATTTCAAAGCTTTCCTTACATATAGGCTGGCAAAAAAGAGTAAAAATAATGGAGGCGCCACTGTCGCTTTATAGGGTAACCCAAAGAGTTCGCTGAACATGTTTTGATACTTTTGGAAATTTTGGTGCTCATGATTTTTCATGTCATAAGTAGGCAAGCGTGTTTGCTTGCAGGGCCACCTGATGTTAAGAGGTCACATCGGCCCATGGACATTAGAAATTATAAGATTGAATGATGTAAAGGTACAATCAGGTAAGTACCCAACTTTATAGGGTGAAATCAAAAACAGACGCACATGATTTCTGAGTATTTATTTTTACTATGAAACTGAATCCAAAGCTTCCTCATCTATATTCTGCTCCTGAAACGACCACGTCCATGTCTTGGCTGGAACCTGCCTCCAAATCATAAAGATTATCTTCTGAATTATGATTTTCGTCAGGAAGACGCAACATCTCTCACTGGCATCTTGAAGATTTATGACCAGTCTATCTATATTCTGATACAAAGTGTTGCTTCTTTCATAATAATCTTTTTCAATTTTCATGACGTGCTAGTACGTATTCTTCCAGTCATTCACTAAGACTTCTTGGAATGCGAGTTCAGCTGCCTCCTAAAAATAAAATACAATAACTATATTAAAAAAAGGCAAGACGATTTCATCAACCGATATCACATTGCATAAGTACCTAAAAGTTACATAAAATATCACTCAAGTATCACGGAGTCGCAAGCGAGCTATAAGCCGCGTCAACGCCATGGCGGCGTACATAACATGCAAAATTAGGAGGTAAATTTGTGCTTTTATGAACACATTTATCAAAAGATCATTTATAAAAAAGTGTTTCATACCAGTCATGTCGGCGGTTCTTTGATAACATCGTTGAGATCCGACAGAAGAGTTTGTGCTTCGAATTCTAACAGACATAGCCTGTACACTTTAAAAATCACTTCTTTAGTGCAACTGCGTATTGTTTTATTCATTGTAAACCTTCTGGTACACGTACACACTGAAAATGATCGAAAATTTACAATAAAACACGTTTTCCGTTGTCGATTGACGTTACCCGTACCAGCACTTGACAGTAATGAAAATGTTGGC